>SDVV010006962.1:0-18086 GCA_016164225.1 Gammarus roeselii
TACATGAGAACTTTGTCGAGTGTCGTTTATCCTACTGGAGCTATCCAAGTGCTGGTGAATCCTTAGAACCAAACGAAGCAGGATTGATTTATTATTCTGTTGGAATTTACTTCTCGTTAGAATATATTCTCTTAAGCTAGAAATCCTTATTGGAGATTATGTTTTCTTTATTGACAGTGAGTCAACGCTCTTTCTGCATCTTCCTTCAGCCCTTTAAATTTATTTGCGTATCGAGTGAACAGCAATTGAACATCATCTGCATATATCGTAATTCTTTCGTTGTCAACAGGACTTCCACCAGTAATGTCATTTACAAATAAGAAGAAAAGGACAGGTCCAAGAATAGATCCCATTGGGACACCAAAACTTACAGTTTCCGAAGAAGAGATTATTTCTCTTAATTTCGTAACAGATTAAGACCGGTTACTGAGATAGCTTTTAAACCAGGATGTACGAGCAGAACTAAACGAGGGCTGATACGCAAAGGTGTTCAAAGTCAAGAGCGATCAAGCAATAGGAACTAAACAAGAGCTACTAAACAAGGGAAAGTAACAAGGGGTAATAAACAACAGAGTACAAAAAGAAGAATAGCCAAAGAAGGTCGGTCAGTCGAACATGGACAGTGCCATAGCCACCTCCACCTCACCGCTAACCAGGTTTCGGAAGCATGTGTGTGTAATTGAAATACATTTTTTTGCCGATGAATGAATATTTTTATTGCCGAATAATTACAAATGTTCCAAAACTTGTTTGTGTTTTTGCATGAATTGTGCGGTATAATTGCATTTCGGGGATAGTCCGTAATACTACGTACCAATGCGTCATAAATTCATGCTGTTAGACCAATACATTCACCCGCACTACAGAACAACGAAAACACAACACAAATCTCGAGGGAAAATGTTGGGGCTGAGCTTATCCGTCACGGCACTGGGGATCGATCCTATTGGCGGAGATTTTTTGAGGTCTTTGGGAACAAGCGAGAGTAGCAACCACAAGGGCTATAGAAGAGATTAAACCCGTGCTCTTACAGGGACGTGTCGGGGGGTAGAAATACACATTAGGTTAAATAAGTGAGACAAATACTGGAGCTGCTCATGGGTTACTATCGGGCATCAAAACTGAGTGTGGGGAATCGTGTCGCCGAGCAAGTTGCAGAAATGAGGTATGAGGTCATACCTCGAATGAGGTACGACCCATTCAGTAAAATAGTAAGTTAAAAATGTAGAAAATACCTATACAAAGGCAGCCACCGCACATGAATCGGGGCTCTTCATCCGTGGTTCCAGAGGGAGGAGTGAAATTTAATGAAGAATATAAACAAAATATGATATGCTGCCGTACTTGTAAACGAATCACCATCCAATCTAAAAAAAGCTTCGATTCCATCAAACAAGCCTGAACAGCTTGAAGGGTGGGAGGTATGTCTAAGTTACGGCAAAACACAAGGATGCTATAGTTACCAAACAATCGAAATTGCTTTTCAAGATACATTGAAGTATGATCTCGGAAAACGATATATAAACAATAGCAAGCAATCTTTGACCCCCGTTTACTGAGTGAGGGTTTTGTTCTAATTTCAGAGAGGAGAAATTTTAATGCATATTAATTTGACTCGCACTAATCGCGTACCCGCTTAGTGATTCCCATTATGCGAATTTTCTGGTTTAGTGTTGTGAATTTTTGAGCCGCAAATTTGAGCCGACGCGGCACTGTGTGCTGTCGTCAGGTATGTAAGGTTATAGCTCTAACCTAAACCTGTTGAAACAAATGCTCACATACAATTCGTAAATATAACAATATCGAAATATTGAGTTATTGTTCCACTCGCTAGGCTATTCTATTCTGCCACTCTATGGTAGCCTAGATCCTCCCGCGAGATAGCCGGGAAAATAAGTGGATTCACCATTTATCCGTGTATTTATACAACTCGGTGTTACTACCCTATCCCTTCTTCCAACGCTCATTTTTTCTTTCTTTTATAATTTCTTTACATGTGGTAGAAGATTTTCTGCACATGTTGCAACGAGTAGAAAAATAAATAATTGAAGTGCCCAGATGTTTTAAAGGAAAAACACTGAAGAATCTGTATTTTCAGAGATGATTAGGGGATAAGAAGCCACAGATTGAAAAAGTAGATATATATATTCTAGTAAGGCAACATTTGAACCGGGTGAATAACATAGGTCGAGGGATAGTGTAGGCGTATTCATTTTGCTGCCTTACTTCATCAACAGGCGATCAAATCACTCTAGGGAGACGAAAGCCTTTTTTCCGTATTTCTAGTAGCTATCAACCTTTTTCATGACGTAGAGGATGTGAATTTCAGAGCGTGACTCGACATATCGTATTTCAGAAGCGCATTCAGGTTGCGCACGCCGGTTGGCTGATGGATGTAACTGATCCTAGCAGGTAAGCGTATTTGGAATGTTTATTAAGTACCAAATACAAATGCATCGCAAATCCAGTCAAGAGAAACGCTGCCCTCAAAGTTGAATTCGTCCCACAAAATGTTCAAAATTATTGTTCAATCATCATTGCACGTGAATTTTTCTCCAAATTTACCAATTGGATTCAACAGATTGAATGTAGACTTCGTCCGCAACAGCAGAAATCGTATCAATTTGTTAGCATTTATTTACGATGATTAGGATTCAAGTTTGAAGTTCATAAACCACTTTCCCAAGGCGCGTCAGAGTGCTCAGACTGTAGCTACTGTACTACAATTGATACAAAACTTATTATAATAGAAATATGATTGATCCGCCAGTCAACTAAGGCAGAAACGTCAAATCAGGAAGCACATTAGAAATACCAATTTTATTCCTAACGGACACATATTATCTTCCTTCTAGAGTGTACAGCATTTTTCTCCAACGTTCTAACATTGACGATCCAGCGAGTGCATTACTGGTTCAAATTGCAATGAGGATTTTATTGTTAGAAGCCATTACTCTAGTCATGAGGCTGTATGCCGTTTTACGAAGAAGTACTTTAATGTGATCCGATGCGTTCTCTGCAAATACTCGGCTCGCGGATGTCGAACGTGGGACCTGCATCAGTCGACGAAATGCGTTATTATATCTCACTGTCAGCTTTCTCATATTGTATCGGCAGAAATTTCTCCACAGTGCATTGCGGTAAACTAGGTAACAGTATGATTTGACAAGCTGTGTTTTTGCTTCCTTTGGCGCAAAGGAGAACTTCCGTATTAGCATGTTACCAACGGCATTTTGTCGCCTGGTCTGCATAGCAGCATCCTTATCATCAGTGCAATCTGCAGAAACAATATGCCGGAGATATTGAAATTCATCCTCAAAATCCAGTGTGACACTATCTAACTTAACATCAGTCGAGAAGTAACGCTTAGGACCATTTGGCCTGACCAACATACATACAGTTTTTGAGGTGTTCTACACAATATCACATGGCCGAGCAAAATTACTACCAATATCTAGTAGCTTCTGCAGTGCAGATAGTGTTGAAACCATTGACACCATATCATCGGCAATGCTGAGATTATTAACACAGCAATTGGCAACACGACATCCTACGTTCTCCCTGCCTAATAGGATATTCAGATCATCAGTGTAAACATTATATAACAATGGTGAGAATTGACCTCCTTGTCTATATCCATTGATACAATGATAGGGAACTGATTTCGAGCTTCCTTATCGCTCAAGAAATTCCTGTTCTCTGTACCAGAACGCAAGCAACTCTACAATACGAGGAAGGGTTCCCTCCTCAATTAATTTCCTGAACAAAGTCCAGGGATTTACTCGATCAAACGCTTTCTTTGCATCTAAAAAGCACATAAAGACAGGAGAGTCCATACTTCTGTAGTAATCTACTGTTTGTTTCAGAGCAAAAATTGCCATTTCCGTACCATGGCCCTTCTTGAAACCAAACTGACTGTCTGCTGTGAACAAATATGCTTGCAATCTTGCCAGAATAATCTGCTCCAAAACTTTGGAGATTGAGGTTGCAATAGCGATGGGGCGGTAATTATTTATGTCAGACGAGTCTTTCGTTTTACATTTTAGAAGCGGAATAACAATTGCATGCATTACATCCCTGGGGAACTGCTTGACTCGTACGCAGCTAGAGAGGGAGAGAGCTAACACCGTAATCAATCTGTGAGAGGCATGCAAATACACTTCTCCAGGAATATCATCATTACCAACAGCCTTGCTATTTTTTAATCCTCTTACAATGGCCCTGACCTCGGCAACACTGATCGTTTTGTCTACAACCGGAATATTGCTAATGGTTTCTTGAACCCACTCTCTATTTTCATCCGTTGCCACAGAGTTTGCAATATCGCGAAAGTGCTCCCCCCAGACTCTCGCAATGTTATCCATGCCCGTCACTTCTGCAACAGTGAGTGGAAGTGATTCTTTCTTGGGGTTAAGTGCTCGATTTTTTTCCAGAAATCCTTGCATTTACCTTCACGCAACTTTGAGAGAAGTACCTGCGCTCGTAATTGTTGTTCATTTTCTCTTAGAAACGTAAGTTCCCTACGAAAACGGGATTTGACTATTCTCATTGCCACTGTAAGTTGACCCCCTCGAGACTTTCCTGCAACATTCCACTAAAACACAGCGTCCCTTGCAGCATAATTCAATTCCTTCGCCCGTTCATTCCACCCAGGGACATTGTATTTATTCGGTTTCCTCATTCCAAAAACTCGTCGACCAGCAATTAGGATACACTGTCTCATGCTACCATACAGGTCATTCAGTCGTTCATTGTCGGCTACTTCATTCATTCCGAGCAGCCTATCAGGAATGTGTGATAGAAGGGTTTTAAGTTCTACATAGAATCGGTCCGTTGTCACTTTGTTGTCAAAGTTCCAGTCAATCGCTTTAACCTCGCGAGGATCATCTTGCCGAGGGGTCTGGATTCTTTCAGCATTTGGAGTAATCCCTATGACACAGTGATCCGTACAGGCCACATCAGGCAATGTGTAACATGAAATGGTTGCATCTAACAACATCGAAGATAGAGCAATGTGATCAATCCAGGAGGTGGATAGAGAGCCATGATTTACATGCGTGTACGTATCAGGCGGGAGAAGCCGAGTGTCCTGAAACGCCAAATTATATTCAGAAAAAAGCTCTCCAATCTCAACAAACCTGGGCGTGTGCAGCGAAGCATTAAAGTCTTCTAAAACACATATTTGCTGTTCTTCTCAACTCTCCAAGATACTACCAAGAACACCCATACAGTTCAAGTACTCTTTGAGGTTGTCATTCGAGTTTACGGGGGAGAACACATTCAAGAACAGAACAGAGGTCACACCAAATGTAACGCTCAAGCCCAAGATTCTATTGCAATCGTATGGTCTAATCATGATAATTGGGCTTGACGATGGTTTCAAAATGAATGTCAGTCCTCCAAATGGCCTGTCCACTCTTATTTCACTGGATACTTTGATCGAAGAAATTTAGAATGATCTTCTCCTAACGAGGACGGTAAGTTAATCTGCCATGGATGCAACCACGTCTCCTGCAGGGCTACCAAATCAGCTTATTTACATACATCAGCCACATACCCTTCATAATTACCGGACAATCCGAAACAATTGAGAGAGGCGATACGAATTGTTCCTCTATTACCGAGTTGGGACTCCGTCACGAGGCTTCTCACTGCGGCACTGCATTCCCGTGTTCTTCACGGGCTTTCCTCGCGCTGGCCCTAATCTCTTCGGTCCGCGTTCGGACGTTCATTTCGCTCAAGTCCATTGCGTCATTGATACATGCTTTAGATACCCAAATATATATACATCGAATAATTACTATTCACTGGAGGTTAACGACAACTCATCGCAAAACCTCTTGCGGTTAAGTCTATGGGGAAACATAAGTGACGGAGCGTACTTCGTGAAAGGCGCGGGAAGAGCAGAACCTACTGAAGAAAATATATGAGGAGACCGAAGGTATGAAACGCAAAGGCGATCAGATAGGCTGGACACGTGTTCCTGTGAAGATAGGTTGACCTCGGTTTATGTAAACTAACGGTGCGGTAGAAACTGAGAGTGCTGTGAAATGAAAACGCGTATGTGAGACAACATGTTGCTTACGCTGGAGATCAGAAATGTTGAAAATGGAAGGATCTACTCACTCTAACTTGAACAATGGAAACAAACCCAGAAGCTACATACGAAGGCTTCCGACACAGAGAACATCACCACAAAAAAATCAGTATGGTGATCAATACAGGTATATTTGGGGATTTGTCATTCGTGTATTCAAGGGCTTGAGTTGATTTTAATTATAAAGTGAATAATAAAATGTCACCAATTGGATAAACCAAATTAGAATCATCTGTAAGCAAACCGGACAACTTGGAAGGGTAGGTGGTATATCTAGGATGCGAAAAAAACAGTAGGATGAGTATGTTGTAAACTAGGTTTATTGGTTTTAGCTTACATTGGAACATTAAATTCGGTAAGCGATATAGAACAATATCAATCTCCGACGGTCATTTGCTTAATTAGGGTTTTGTTCTCATTTCAGGAAGTGAGGAGCTGTACGGTGTAAACCAACAACCGGCGTGGTGCTACAACTAGAAAACATATCATCCAAATTCATACCTATTGACGTGCCTTTGGCTAATCGAGCATGCGATAAACTCAAAATGTAAGTAAAACATTTTAAATTATCCAAAACTCAAATTTCGTTGTGCGTGGCAGGAGCTTTCAGATTATGTTTTGCATGCCATGATAAGTTGGAGCCTAAAGCTGATATTTTTGTACGATTTTGGGATTTTCCAAAATACCTTAAAATAACTTTCAAAATTACGATTTTGATACAAAAACGTTGCAAATTATTTTTAGAAGCTTTCAAATTAGGTATTGCTGATTACTTCATACCTATAAAAGTCCTAGTGGATATATTTTTTTGTCATATGTTTTTTCGTTCGAATTTTGAAGATTGAAAAAACCATAGGATAAAAACAATGTTCACCAGGACTTTTACAGGTATGAAGTACTCAGCAATACCTAATTTGAAAGCTCTTACAATTCTTTGTAACGCTGCTTCACCGAAAGCGTAATTTTGAAAGTTGTTTTAAGGCATTTTGGAAAATCCAAAAACCGTACAAAAATACATGATACATAAAAATACATACAAGCATGCAATACATGATTTAAAAGCTCCTGACGTAGTACTCCACACGAGATTTTAAATGAATGATAGCCGGTCATGATTACTTAACAACTTTTAGAACTGGCAGCGTTTTTAGAGAGATCGTTACAACGGACATACACGTATTTTGTGTGGAATCTAGGTTCAAAACCCTTTCGAAGGATGTATGGCACTCAATTTTCCGGTGAAAAAAACACAGCAGTATGAAAAACAATATTACTCCCTGCTAAGATAGGAGACATAACTGTGTCTGACCAGTCATTTCGGTATTAGCCTCTCTGTCCAAATAATCCCCACTAAAGTGAGAAAAACATCAGTCCAAATTCCCACAACACTTCAGTATGATGCTTAGCTACGCAACGTAAGGGAAATGATCGAAAAGTGTTCCCTCGGCGAAATGTTTAGTAGGGTACTAGCTCGAAAAGTACAATTCTAAAACGTCTAGTTACCTGTTGGAGAAGTACGAGCCTCGTCCTTGCTTGTGACCGTGACGAAGACCGTGCAACCGCCAGTCAATACTCTCCTCACAGATGGCGCTGATGTTGCTGTGGTTTGTCCCATGGAAGAGGTACTGCTCCTTATAATCAATTTCAGGATGTTGCTGCTTCACGTACTCCCGCCGGTTCAAATACGCCTTAAACAAGTATGGGTTCTGGATGCGGCTCATGGCGGAGACCGAGATGTCGGGGAGGGTCAACTTTATTGCGGCGACGTGTTTTCTATACTCGGGGTTGGCGGGACTCAAAAGTACTGTGATGCAAGCAGTTTCAGAGGCGCTCATCGAGGACCAGTAAAGGGGAAAAGAGTTGGAGTCGGACGGGGCCTGTGGATTTGTGCCCCCGGCGTAAGTGGAAAGGAGTATGGCGCGACGACAGATGGGTCTCTCCTCATGGGTCTCGATGTTAGTCTCTGTCATCTTCATGAAGTCAAGAATGAAGGTTTGATTGCCACTCGCTACTTTAAAGGGCTTCATGGAACGGCTGGAGTAATGCTGCTCGATATCGTTCGATGACGCTTTGCTGACGTCAGTAGCCTCACCGTTTAAACCAGCATCTCCATACTTCATCCAGCACCCTTGTTCTTTGAAATGCCATTCGTAGGTAACATCCATCATGCATTCGACGGAAACCCTTGCAAAGGCATTTGGACGCACCCGCATCTTTCGGCAGATGTCTCTCTCTGAACGTGTCTTCAGGTTTGTCTGAGTCATCTTCACAAAATCGAGTAGATATTTGTGCTTCCGACTCTCAATGGTGATGCATTTGAATGGGTCCTCCTTGAATTTTTTCTCTATGTCATCTGAGGAAACTGTGATGACGAAGCCTTTGTCTTCCCGAATACTTGGTTGGCCGTATTTGACCCACGACCCATTTTCTTCGAAGAACCATTCGTATTCCTCCAAGGGAAACGCCACATCCAGACTGATTCCAGGTTTTGGTTCTTCGAACACATTTTGGGCAGGCAGGACAATTTTCTGCTTTGAATTTTTTCTAGAAAGGGGTAATTCAACAGGAGTATTTGGATCGCGTATCTTGTTGGTGTAGTAAGAATGAGAAGATGTCGATGGGCAGTGATTGCCAAACAAGTTATCTGAGGTCGGATTGTAGCGCTTAGCCGGAGAAGTTATCTTGCGTAGCTTGGAACCGAGTTTTAAATCTATTGTTTCCACATTCGAGCTCATTTTCAGCCTGCGGCGAATTGGTCTCACCACTTTGGTGGTTGTGTTCACCTGCGTCATCGTTTCAAAATCTATTACATACTGATACATTTTACTCACAACGTTCAACTTTTGAACATTGTTCTGAACAAAGACTCGTTCAATGTCATCCGAATTGAACGTTGTAGCGTACTGTTGTCTGCGGTTTCTGCTCGATGTTCCGTATAGGATCCAGCTGTCTTGCTCATCTTTCACATACCAGGCAAAATCAGTGCTTGTATTATCGTTGAATAACGCAGACGAGGGCGTGGAAAGTCGCCTTAAGTTGAAACACGTATTCCCTTTTTCTAGAGACATTCTGTCGAAACTGGCGTACCAAGGCATTCTTGGATTGTTGTGGTTGAGTGGAGGCACGACAGTTGAAGGTGTGAGGTGGACACCATCTTCGTGGACCATTCTGAACCCTTCTTCCAGTTTCTGTGAATCAAGTTCACACAAGTCGCTCCACTTCTCTTTGACTTCAAACTGCCAAAGGAAGGGATGTCTGACGTGTTTGTGTGGGCATGTCTGGTTATTAACAAGATTACAAACGTTGTTGAGAAAGGCCACACAAATTTCCAGCGAGGATGAACCTGTTTCCGCTTTACGTGGCATTTTTTGGGAAAATCACAATCACTTTTATACACGAATATCCCAGACACAATGGAATAAGGTACTCACTTCTTAAAGATAGTATTTGAACAGGACTTATTTCCTTAAAGGCTATATAATGTGTTTCGGTTTGAAAGCTGATGTTTTAGATGTTGTAGGTGGACGGCCTTCCGTCGTATTCAAGACAATGATGTAGAGCTGACCACGTCGACGTTGCTTGTCGACGGCAGGTGCTTGAGACCTGCAAGGAGGAAGTCGCGTTAGCTCATCTTGCATCAAGCCATTCCAAGCCCTTATTACTGGGGACTACTATTTCGTATAAGAAATTTTTGATCTACAGTATATTAAACATGATAGAGGGTATAAGCGAAAGGTCCGATGATGGACATGCACTAGTCAATAGCAGAGTGACTCCGCTCTAACAGCATGGTTACTCAGCACCAGCAGCAAGGTGACTCAGCACCAGCAGCAGGGTGACCCAGTACTAGCAGCAAAGTGACCCAGCACCAGCAGCAAGGTGACCCAGCACCAGCAGCAAGGTGATCCAGCACTAGCAGCAAGGTGACCCAGCACTAGCAGTAAGGTGACCCAGCACTAGCAGCAAGGTGACCCAGCACATGCAGCAAGGTGACACAGCACTAGCAGCAGGGTGACCCAGCACTAGCAGCAGGATGACCCAGCACTAGCAGCAGGGTGGCCCAGCACTAGCAGCAGGGTGGCCCAGCACTAGCAGCAAGGTGACCCAGCACTAGCAGAAGAGTGACAGAGCACAAGCAGCAAGGTGACCCAGCACTAGCAGCAGGATAACCCAACACTAGCAGCAGGATGACCCAGCACTAGCAGCAGGGTGGCCCAGCACTAGCAGCAAGATGACCCAGCACTAGCAGCAGGGTGACCCAGCACTAGCAGCAAGGTGACCCAGCACTAGCAGAAGAGTGGCCCAGCACTAGCAGCAGGGGGACCCAGCACTAACAGCAAGGTGACCCAGCACTAGCAGCAGGGTTACTTCGCCCTATCAGCAGGATTGCTTTGCACCAACAACAGGATATAATCCCACACTATCAACAGGATGACCTCGTACCACAGCGGAGAAATCCCGCACTAGCAGCAGGGTGGCTATGTACTAGCAGCTGTTTGAACCCGTACTAGCATCAGAATGACTCTTCGCTAGCAGTAGGGAGACACCGCCTTACAAGAAGGATGACCTCGCACTAGCAGCAGGGTCACAGCCATAGCAGGAGGATCAGCCCTCACTAGCAGCACGGTGGCCCGTAACAATTGCTATGGCAGCATTGCGAATTTGTTTCTGTAACCTCAGTGCAATTGAACCACTAGCAAGACGCAGCATGATTGTGACGACAACATGACAAGCAGCATCAAATATACAGTATCAGCGTGGCTCTAGCAACATCGTGACTGTTGCAACGGCAGCATGATTATGGCACCATTGTGATTAAAGTAGCTGCGTGACTGCAGAAGTAGCGCGGCAGTAGCACTAGTGTAAATTTAGAAACAGCGCGACAATAGAAGTAGCGTGACCGTTGCATCAGCTGGACTGAAGCAGCAGCATGACTAACAGTATCGTGACAGTTACATCATCGTGACTGTTACATCAGCGCGACCGTAATAGTAGCGTAACTGTAACCATAGCGTGATTGTAACAACAGTGTGATTGTAACAGCAATGTGATTGTAACAGCAATGTGATTGTAACAGCAGTGTGTCTGTAACATCAGCGTGACTGTACCCGCAGTAACCAAAAACAGCGTGATTGTAACAGCTGCCTGACTGCAAAAACAGCGTGACGGTAACAGTTGCGTGCCTAACGACAGAATAACTGTAACAACACTGTGACTGTAACCGCAGCATGACCGTACAAACAACGTGACTAAAGACAGCGCGACTAACAGCAGCGTGACAGTACAAACGGTGTAACTTAAACAGTGTGACTATAAAATAGAGAGACTGTTAAAACTACGTAATGAATACAGCGTAACTGTAATAACATTGTTATTATAAAAACAGGGTGAATATGAAAACAGCGTGACTTGAACAGCAGTGTGACTGTAACACCAGCGTGATTGCAACAACACCAGGACTAATAACAGCGTAGCTGTAACAGCACCACGGCAGTAACATCAGCGCTACTGTAACAACAGCGTGACTAATAGCAGCCAGGCTGTAACTTCAACATGTCTGTAACAGCATGTGCCTGTTATAGCAGCTGGACACTAAAAGCAGCGGGACTGTAACTGTTAGAGTAGCATGACTAACGGCAACGTCACTGTAATTGCTGTGTGACTTTAGCAGTAACGTGACTGTAGAAACGGGGTGAGTGGACAAGGAGTGTGACCTAAACAGCAGCAACATGACGGAAGCAGCAGCAGCATGACTGAATCAGCAGCTACGTGACTGAAGCAGTGACGTGACCGTGAAGGGCTGCAGCGGGGTATATTGGATCCCACCAAAAAAGGGAGTAAGGAGCAAAATTATAAAAGTAAAAGCCGCAAAGAGACCATCACGTTAAAAAAACGACTACAAGGGACCCATTGTTCATAATTTTTGTAACTAGTTGTTAGCAGTACATAGTTGTGAATGCAATGTTTATGGATGAAGAAAAGTATCTCTGACCAATATTGATTATGCTATTCATTATTATGCCCATATATTACAGAAAATTAATATTTTGAACGCCTATGCAGTATTGAGAGAAGAACAATACACATTGATTGTAATTGCATGGGGATCCCTTCTGATACTAATAACATTATAATAATGATAATAATAACAACAAATGAGCGGACTCCAATCTCCCATGTTAACCGCCCAATCTTCGCCTAAAATGACTACTTTCTTATGTTAGATGGGATTGGTTTAATCCCTCCCTGAGTGATTGGCAAACTGTAATTAAAAAAAATACAGAAGAGCCACATGAATAAAAAATTAATTTTGATAGCCTATAATATCGAAGGTCAGCTATTGCTAGCAAAAATTTATTGCGGAACAAACTACAGCGTAAATAATATGCGCATAACAGATGTGGTAACATGACAAATGTTGATAAAAAATCTTGTGAGGAAATATCCAAACCGACAGAGTTAACTGAAGCTCGTTTCTTTATTGCCTATATTGACTGTATGACTGATGCAGCCTAACAACTACCCTTCACAGCACCCTCTAATGTTAACTGCGCAAACCTATATCGCTTGTATGTCATTCTTTCCCTTGGCTGCTTCCATGTGGTCATTTGCTTCTTTATCAGCTCGTCGTGTGCCCCAGTCTCTTCCTGATACTCGTATTCGTTTCTTGAACTCACTCTAAATTGTTAATTTTTTCTTCTAACTTTCGTCAGCTCCATTGCTGCATCTTTCATTTTCAAGATGTTATTTTTACTTCTGCTCTTTCTTTGCTTTAACTGCTTCTCTTCTTCTAGATGGGTGCTTAGCAAATCCTGCTAAGGTAAATAATTTTTTACCTGTGGGGAACAAATGCACCTAATTTTCAAATACTTTAATTAATTTAGAGTGTCATATGTTACTACTAACTGCACCTTCAACGCTCTATCCTTAGTGGATAGAATGGGTGCAAAAACGGCATTCTAGAGTCACTTTTAGGCGGTGGGTAGGGTCAACCGCGCTGAATGCAACCTTTGACTCAAGCGGGCGTACGGCGGTTCGCGAAAAAACGGGGAGCAGGGGCGTAGGGTAGGACGGGTGTCAGTGAGCGGACAGACGGATAGCTTTTTCGGATTATTAGATTGTTAAAAGGATATATATTTACATGAGGGTATTAGCATTTCAATGCTTGGGTACGCTTGGTCACTAACTGTTGCTCGTTATATATATTTATACGATTTCTGGGGGGTTCGGTAAAGGAACCCCCTAGGCAGAAAGTTGGAAGCGCTCCTGGAAAATTAGGTGAGTTTGCTCTTGCCTGTTCTTCGTCTTATCCGTTGTTCCCGTGGTTTATTGCTGTGTTTGAGGGCTTGTTTCGTTAAATATTTATGAAGGGTTTATTGTTCCTTTGTATTTTTCTATACATTTATGTTTGTATTCCTATCAATTTGAAGGTAGAATTGACTCATTCGATGGTTGATTGGTGGATTCGTAGCGGTTGGGGTTTGGATATTTTCTCTGTTTTGTTCATTTATAACTATAAATACTGTTAATAGGATTAGTGTGGTAGGTATGTCTTATAACTCAATTTGCAGTCTTAGTGTGCGATCGACCCTGTATGGTACCAACCTGATATTGATTTTTAAGCAATGTTTCGTGTTTTCCATCGATTTATTTCATATGTATATATTATCTAAAGGAATAGTATAGGTTATTAGTCAGGTAGGTGGTGAGTTGATGATTATATTATGACTTGATGCAACATCTGCACAGAGAATTTATCTACCCCATATTGCATTATCCAGGTTATTAACCAGATACATCGGTATTTTATTGACGTGGTATTCCAATAGGGAGAGTAGGTGAACGATATGGATTTATTGTAAGTTAATATATTGTGTTACGTATAATTAGTTATGATCGGTGGATTTATGTTCATTTTTTAAAGGATTTCAAGATATTATAGGTTTGCATCTTCCACATTAATTCAGGCATAATTGGTAGGTTATAGCAACATTTTGGTATTTTGTTACGATTCTGTTACGATTCAGCCGTGGTTACTTTAGCAAAAGAAATCTTAATTTAACCCAGTTTTGGGCTGAGTTGGGAAGTAATTTCATCATATTTTGTATGTACTATACCGAATTTACGTAAAAGTATTCAAGATCATTTACTATCGGTTTCAGCGTATGTTGCTCGCATGTCCTGGTATCTTATTCACATTAGTTGTTGTTTGATTACATGCCAGTTCTTTCTCGTTCATATGATCAGTCTCCGTTAACAGCTGCGTAGTGTGTGCCCCTATAAACAGTGTAGGCCTTAGGCCTGTTAACTCTAGCTTACGTTACACGAAGAAATCCCTTGCCCTTGCTTTGCATATTTTTGAATCCCCCTCCGATGTTTGTTTAGAGAACCAGGTGGTCCCCATTAGGTACAGGACGTAGGAAACGTTGACGAGTGTAGTGCCATTTTGGCATCATGTAAAACTCAACGAGTCAGCAATGTGTAGCCGGTATCTAATAACGACGAAGGGTAGTGTTCAGCTCAGGGTTATCGTAAATTGTAACAAGGAATATGAGGAGCCAACTAAATCCGTTAACGTCCTAAATCGTAAGTGTACTTATGAGGTCAGGGCATTAGGACGCCCCGCCTCTTTGGATGATCCAAAAAGGTGAATGGTCCCCTTATTGGGGAATCACTTCATACACATAAACAAGGCCCCCCCCCACATATTATTTCAGGGCGCAGACCTGAACTACGGAGAGGAGACCATCAGCTGCAGCCATCGGGTAGAGCTCAGACACACTCCATCAGCTGAAGCCATCTGGTAGAGGGTGCTTACACTACGCTTACGCTTTACACTTATACTACATTCCTTTTTGCTGTACTTTTACACTTTTGTTACGTCGTGTCCGTTATATTACAATCAAGGTTTGCTGCTATAGGAAGAGTTCAACTGTTGTAAGGTTCCTATTCAATTCTAAATTAATATTATAAAAACACTGTTTAATCATCCCTACCTTGCATTCTACCTGGTTATAACAACCTGAAAAGATTTCACATAACATTGGTGGTTCAGCGGTGAGGGATTGAAGCAAACAAAACATTTGTCTTGTAAATTATTGTCGTGTAGCATTCAAGTCTGCATCACTCCACACTTCAAAAAAAAAATGCTTCAGCCGCCTTACACACGCCTTCATGAGACCCTCGACACCATGCCACCCCTCTCGAACCACAAGCTACCGAAGAAAAAGGCAACAATGGGGGAAGAACGAGAAACCCTCAGCGGTTACCAATCATCATCACAGCAGGCGGTCGCAAGGGGACGGCCAAAGACACGCGCCACCCTGCCTGCCTGAAGTCTGACAGCGTTTGGGCAACCGCGAACGTACAGCACGGCAGTCTGTCAATCCTGGCAGGCCGGAAGGACAGCTTCATCCGATGACAAAATCCCTAGGACAAGATGAACTGTAAACAAATGGACACGAACAACTGGCGGACAGGATTCCACGGGACGCATAGAGAACCATGAAGCCCCTTCAAATCGCCACTTAACATCTCGAAAAAAACAAAAACAAAGAACTGTGAGTAATCTTACTAATTCTAAGAAGTAAATCAAGACGCCCATCAAATCAAGTGTGATATATCGCGATAGAGCGTCCCCTTAAGAAGTGAAATTAGAGAGTTCATAAAAATAAAAACAATTACTGTTCCTCACAAAACTTTTCAATATATCTGCTCTCGAATTCATCAGCAAATGAGTACCAAATTAGTTTTGAAGTGAATTCAAGTTGGTGCGCATAAATTATTCGACCTGCTGTTCCAGCAATATTCATCTGAATTGTAGTCATGTATATAATTCAAGAAAAAATGCATCACAATTGCGGAAAATGAATCCTGAGATGCATAGATGAATAAATTTATTGCACAAAATGTAAAAATGTCAGAAAATTAAGTTGAAATACAAAACCATGGAAAGATATCTAGGTAGATAATAAAATAGATAGCTTGTAGTTCACCGGTGTAGTATATAGATTTTCTTTTTGTATGATATAAACAATTTTTGTGTCAATTGAACGTAGACAACTGGCGATAGAATTTAGTAGAGTTAAAAATAATACGATTTCGTGATTAGGTCATTCACCCAATAATTATTTTATGTCTCGTTTTGCGATAAAGTTCATACAGTGTCATGTGTTTCCATTTCAAATCTTCGTGTGCATTAGTTACAAATTTATTTGACCAACCGGTCATGTGTCATGTCCAATGAGCTCTCATAAATTTCAATAACACTTCATGTAAAGTCGATTTCGCGATTACGTCACTCACCGAATAATTATTTTATGCCCTGTTTCGTGGCAAAGTAAATACAGTGTCATGTGTTTCCATTTCAAATCTTTGTATGCAATAGTTACAAATTTATATGACCAACTGGTCATGAGTCCTGTCCAACGAGCTCTCATAAATTTTCAATAACACTTCATGTAAAGTCGATTTCGTGATTAGGTCATTCACCCAATAATTATTTTATGTCACGTTTCGCGGCAAATTACATACAGTGTCATGTTTTTCCTTTTCAAACATTAGTGTGCAATAGTTACAAATTTATGTGACCAACTGGTCATATGTCACGTCCAATGAGACCTCATAAATTTCAATAATTCATGTTAAGTCGATTTCGAGTGTTGTCAATAAATTGTCGTGTAGCATTCAAGTCTGCGTAGAAATGCTGTATTCTGTTTCAGGTAATTACAGTCCAATTTTGAAAAATTCCATGACCAATTGGTTAGGTGACACGTTTAGCGTGTCCGATGTACGGTTATAAATTTCAATTTTATTTCATGCAAGGTACATTTCATGTGTTGTCGATAAAGTGTCGTGTAGCATTCAGGTCAGAATGCATTTGCAGAAAATTATAGTCCAAATGTCATGATAGTATGTTTTTTATTTGTGTGTGAACACCACCGTCCGTTATGTTGAGACATGTTCGTCGTAGGATGACCTAAACGCAAAAGCAAATGATGTGCAAGTTGGACTTACGCGATATGTGATTGTAAAACGAGCGAACGCGTGAATAGAGGAATGAATGAACAAACCGTCACCAAACACTCTCAAACCCATGACAAAACAAATCATACGATGGCTCGGTAAATAAAGGGAGACGAAGGCAAGTCGTTCCTAAGCGACAATCACTGACTCAGGTCAGAAGCGGAAAATAATTAGGATCAACCGTCTCAGTTTTTTCATATTAAAAAAAAACGAGCAAGCAATCCTTTTCTGGAGAAGCAAGGACTGACTTACGAACAGGCAACGTCAATCCAGGTATGATTGAGTCCACACGGGCACCTCATACGCAATTTGAACATCGAAATTTATAATGTTAGCTTTGTCGTGACATAGCGTGGGATTACAAGAAAGTAAAACCGAGCAGTATGAATTTCAAAACTGTTAACCCCAATTTACCGACCAAGCAGAATAAAATACCCGCAAATCATGTGGTTCAAAACGCGTAAGCCGAACAAATACATCAATAAAAAACAAAACATCATGGCCACATTTCGAATGATAGTCTTTTGATCAAACGTAAAATGCAGTGAAAATATGTAATTAATAAGACATGTGAGAGGTCAACCTGTTACCTGCGTGTGATATCTACTATGTCCATAATGATGTGTAAGGTTATTCTTGTCACCTGCGTGTGATATTTTACTATGTCCATAATAATGTTAAGGTAATTATTTTAAAAGTCATGTCTCCCGAATTGTGTAATTAGATCATAAGCTTTATTCCCTTTTTGTCTATGTTAGTTCAACGGTACCTTGAACCAACATACGCTAAAATGAGCAGAAAATAATACAATGAAACTAGTAAAAAGTATCTATCCCATCCTTCCGTGGCCCCCTGTCAGACAGGAAAAACGTTGTAAAGATGGGTGCAAGGAGTGTCCAGCACATGGTTGCATGCCCTAAGCAAAATATCAAAGTTCAAGAAAAATTTGCCTTCAGCTATATAT
>SDVV010006963.1:0-18086 GCA_016164225.1 Gammarus roeselii
CCAGTGGAAGAGACACCACCACCAGCTCAGACACAGACACTGAAACCCCCGACGGTGAAACGATAATTCATCTGGAGCAGACGATTATCGAAGAAACCGTCCCTGCGGAGGGAGCCATTAACGACGGGGACAGGGCAAACCAACCTGACCCGGCGAACAGCAACGGCGCTGAATCGAGCGACAGCAGGACCGAAGCTGGCGCGTGGCAACCACAGAGAAGACTCCGAGACTAACAGTGACAGTCGGAGTGATGACGAGGGAAACGACCCGGACCCTCGACCTCCCCCATCACCCCCCAGGAGAGGTGAACAGCCACCACCACATCCGGGAAACGAGAACGCATCCGAAGAGCCGTGAACAACATAGATGGCCTCCGGATGCTACTTCTGAAGTAAACCAAGCGCCAGCGCAGTGTGACAGGAGAGAGCCCTGCCCTAACATACCGGTCTCTGGTTAGGTAGGGACAGCCTATATGAAGGCCTGTCGCTACACTGCTCCCCACCCGTTCAACATCAGGGTGGGGGGGGAGAGATGAGGTCCCACGATGGTTACAAAACCAAGGGGATGCTCTGCAGCACACAAAAACCTTTTTGGGGCCTGTGTGACTGGAGAGAGTTACACACGGGAGTCCCCCCTGGGAGGACTCCAAGAGGTTAACTTCAATGCAAATTGAAGGATGGGCAGAGATTGCCTCTTTGGATCTCTAGTTTATTGTGACTCCTTGTGAACTGAGCAATCCGTACATTCTCTAATCCTTTGGATCAGCACTCTGCCATACAACTTACCGACCACACACAACAAACGGATACCTCTTGAGTTGCAGTATTTATTTTTTTATCTCCATTGCCTTTATACAGCGGGACAATGCAGGCACTGCACCACTCAATTGGTACCACGCCCGCTACAAACGAATGTTCAGTAGCCTCACCAACCATTCGACAATCGCTATTCTACCCTTTTTCAGGCACTCTGTCGCAACGCCATTCAAACCAGGGGCTTTCCCTGCTTTCATCACCCCCACTCCCTCCTACACCTCTTTTTTTAGTAATGCCCGCAGCAAGTCTCTCTCCAGAAACCGGCATCCGCGCACCACCACCCACAGCAGCAATGTCAGCCTCTCTGTCATCCTCGACATTCAACATTTCATCAAAATACTCTGCCCACTTTTTCCGTACACCACCACCACTTCCCGTCCAGAACTGGTCGTTCTCATCTTTCACCGCCTCTGCCTTTCCGGTCTCCCTTTCTCACCCTCTTAACCTCTTTCCAAAACATCTTTTTGTTCTCCTCAAAATTCTGGCACTTCCGTCTGCCCCACCGCATCAGAGTCCATTTTGGTTCTCCTCACCCCTAGTTTTACCTCTTTCCTCTTCTCCTTATAGTTGTCATGGGCCACCACCAACTTCGCCTGCAACCACTCCTCAAAAGCTCTTCCCTTCTGCGCCACCGCCAATTTGACCTCGTTCCACCGCTCGCAGTCCTTCCGTCTGCACCCGCCCATTCGTCGCACACCACTCACATTTTTCAAAATCTCAACAAGGCATCTCTTAACGTCTCTCATTCTTCTGCCGCATCTTGCAGGTCCTGCCCTCTCATGTTGTCAAATTTCTCCCTCAACGCCCGCTGGAACTCCTCCGCTCAGCTTTTCTCTGTTAACTGACTCACTTTCACTGAACGTGGGTAAAAATACAGTAATGGATACTCGAGGACTGTCGATGCGAGCAAAATAAGTGTCCCCCTAAATGGAGAGCTCCCGGAAGAAATTCAGTGTTTCAAGTATCTGGGCTCCCATGCGAAGATAACTAAACTAGTGGAAACTTAAGTGAAAGCGCGAGTGAAAGAGGGGTGTAAAGTGTTGGGTGAACTGAAGAGTGTAATGAGCTGTAGGACGTTGGGGATGGAAACAAAGAGAGGGCTGTATGAGGGTGTCGTTGTCCCAACTCTGCTCTCACCCAAGCTGAGACTTGGGTGAGAGCAGAGGAGAGAAGAAGATTGAATGTGTTCGAGATGAAATGTTTGAGGAGCAGCGCTGAGAGACCGGATAACCAACGACGTGTTTCGAATCAGAACAGGGATGGTGAAGAAGTTGGAGTGCAGAGTGGGTTCGCGTGTTCTGAGATGGTTTGTGCACATGGAGAGGATGGATGAAGGCAGATTGGTGAAAGGGTGATGAATGCGGAGGCGAGTTGTCGCAAGCCTAGAGGTAGACCGAAGTTTGGGTGAATGGATGGTGTGAAGCTGGCGTAAGGAAGGAGAGACATGAATGTAGAAGTAGCGAGAGAGCGTGGAATGAACTTGCGTGAGTCGAGAATGGTTGTGAATGTTTGATTTTGACTCTGCTCTGATGTGCTTTCCCGCCCCTGGCATCCCGTTGTCGGGATGGTCGTGGGTGTGTGGGGGGGAGGCGGCTATTATGACCGGCGGGGGTAAACTAAGCAAAACTGTCGGGCCCTGCTGCTGACAACTGATCCTCGGACTGCACTCGTGAACCAGAGTGTGTGTTGCGGGGTTACCGGCCGGACCCTTCAGCAGAAAAGGGCTTGGTTGTGTGAGTGTCTGAGGGTGTGATGTGCGCTTTGCCGTCGGCCACCCCCCTTTCTGGATGATGCGGCCTAGTGTCTGTATATTCACAACCTCTTTTCCTCCTGCCACCCCTTTGTTCCCCTTCCACCTAAGCTCCACTCTCAATCTTCCCTCCACCAGCAGATGGTCAGACACTCCTCCACCCTCTCCTGTCAACACCCGCACATCCAACAGCCTCTGCACCACTCTCCTCGAAATCAGCACAAAATCCTTCGGCGCTCTCTCCACCACTTCACCATGGGTCATCCTTACACATGAGTACTTGTCGATCTACTATATATGACATTGATAAAAATTGTAATATATTTGTCTTTTTCCGCAGGATGATGAGGATGAAGTGAGCATGCCAGTGCTTGGGCGCAAGGCTGGTTCCGGCTTTGCTGCCCCACATCTTTTCATGAAGGACATGGTTAGTAATCTGTCAAGAAGTCAAGTTTGTGCAACTCTGCACCAATTTGATTGTTTGTTTGTGTATTTGTCACCCTAGGAGAATTGTTTTTGACAGTACAACAGATCGCAATTTTAGACGAGATATTTTTATTTAAAATGAGTATTGACAAATTGATTTTTTTGAAATTGCTTTCTGAATGGATAACATATTGAGTTCAACTGGAGACATGTCATGTTCAAAGATGATGCAGGACCCCTAGGCTATCTACCATGAGTTCATATATACATATGTTACAATCATGTCATTAGGTAATACATCCCTAACTAGATTTTAGAATTCACTGTAATATTCTTCAGGTCCATTTATTGTAATTAATTGCATCCATATATCGTGCGTTCACTAACCTGGTACTTGGTATCATGAAGTAATTCGCTTGTGTTCTGTCCATCCCTTGCGTTAAATTCTTCTATTTGCATAAATTTTCTTACCAAATAATGGATCTAGTTTCGAAATATTATTTGGAATGCAAGAATAGGCTTCTTCTAAGTCAGTCAAATATCTAGATTTTTTTCAAATTATGTGTCACAAATTGATCTTAAGCCGATTATAACCACCTTGCTAGTCTTATTTCCATATTCGGAGCAAAATAATAGGTACACATGTGGAATTTCCCTAGTTGGACAAGTTAATTGTTTCAGAAATATTAAATTATTGATGCACATACCTAGTAGCCACCTAAAACATGGCTGTTGTTATATTAATTAATAATTATAGTATTTGTTATAAATTCTGGTACATCTTTATGAATGTAATCTTGCTCAGTTAGTTTGGAGATGTATTGATGTAGACTCCTTAATGCAGTTGCTATTGGTATCATTGGAAAATCGGTTTATACGACCCACACCGTAATAGTTATCCATTTGATGGGAATAGTGTTATGTAGTAGAAGTGTCAGTTTGATTGAATTCCTTTTTTTTAAATGAAATTACAGCACATTTGGCAAATTAACATAACATCCCATGACTCGAATTGATGGCTAGGGTACTATAAACCCTTGTTATGGAAGGCATGTGATTTTATGCTTCCAAATTATGTCCCAGATGATAACATAACTCCAATGTTAACATAGGCTTCAAATAATGTCCCAGCTGTTAACAAAGGCTTCAAATTATACCCCAGATGTTAACAAAGGCTTCAAATTATGTACCAGATATTAACATAGGCTTCAATGTTAACATAGGCTTCAAATTAGGTCCTAGATGTAACATATACTTCAATTGTGATAGATGCCTAAGGCTCATATTTCTTAGAAAAAAAATTTCCAACCTGATACACTGTTCATGCAATCTGCCAAACATGTCAACAAAAACAACTGTGCCTGCCTCTGAAGTTTGAATTCAACAACTGATCTGACATTATTTGATCACGTGTGATTCTGAAAGAAATTTATTCTTGTGGAAGTTACATGTGACCGTGGGTTGTGACTGACTTTGTACAAAACCCTTTTAACAACAGCTAGGTTATATCTTCAGCCCTTGACATAATCATGATGGCACTAAGATTACTCCCCAAGAAAGGGGTAAGTCATAAAGTACGGTAATTTGCGACTTGTTCAAACGTCCAAGGGTCAGAGCCTTGGTCTATTGAATAGGCGATAGCTGTAGTAGTTTGAAGACAGCAGAACAGTTGCTTAATTCAAACTTCAGAGGATCTCCATGATTATTTTGCTGACATGCTCGTCTAACTTTTACACCTTTTCTACAATATTATTTCAGATACAATGTCAATTGTTTCAGATAGAATGGTAATTTATAAATATCAAACTTCGTGGTAACTTTGAAGACAGCCTCAGTTATTCTTCACTCGATGCAATATTCAACTAACTAAATTCTAAAGGACACCTGGAAACCATTTTAAATGCTGGATCACATTTCATAGTACAGCTAATGTGACAATATCCATAATTTTTTATCTAAAGCTATCATCTTTCAGGACATAATTTTGAGCTATAAATGTCCATACCTTCCAATTACTCAACTTTTGTCATCCTTGGCTATTAATTTAAGACTTGAAATGTTGAGTTCATTTGCTTGAAGTATAATATTGGTCCTGGACAGTAATTTGGTTTGGGTACATCACTGAAATAGTTCAGAAGATTTTAATAGACTTGAATGGATTGTTGTATGTATAATGGATAGCTGTATGCATCTTGTGTTTGCAAGTTTCAATTAATAAATCGATCTCGAACTTCTTCCTAAAATTTAACTTCACCCAGTGTCAGTTGTCAATGCTGTTTGTAGTGGGCCTGCTTCCCTTTTTCAGATAGACAAAGACCACGACCCGATGGCACAGTACAAGCGGCCCACCATCGCAGACCGCGAGGACGACTACCGTGCCCGCAGGAGGGCGCAGGTGCTATCGCCAGATCGTATTGATCCCTTCATGGATGGTAAGTAGTGACCCATCTCCTCTCCCTTGCCTTCTTCACCATTCAAGCCTTCGTTTGTTAGAAGTTTCTTGCTATTATAAGGCGCGCTAGCTGCCACGCTGCCATTATTCATCTCTTTGTGATCAATACTATGTCTTGATGACCTGTTAGCTAAATTAGCTATTTGATAGATAATTAATTGTGAGCATCCAGTTGGTTCCTTAATTATATCGCTTATTCTTGAGCAATCAGTAATAAACTTCATTTTATATTACGGCGCCACTAATGTTGCATTCTTTATCACTTGAAAATAAAATATTTCAAACTTATACTTCTGCAATTAAGGAATCCAACGTAAGGTAGCTATTAATTGTGCAACTGTATGTTTGGAATAACTCTACCGACGTGAAGCATCACATGCTGTTTTTAAATCCTCTTGAAAAGTTTTAAACCATCTGCTTCTTTGTAATTTTGCCTAGAAAAAGTTTTCATTTTTCGTTGTCACAACTCACATTTTTGCAATCGGTTCACTTTACGTGTCTACGGTTCACTTTACACCAAAGTTTAATTGTCGTTGATGATGGAGAGTTATTCCAGTCCTGGCTAGTGTTATGACAGTATGCAAAGGGGGCAACTCCCATTTTTGACTACTGCTCCGAGATGGTTCAATTATTTGTGTGCAGGCGAGAGCAGGCTTAACCCACCCTCCTGTTGTTGTTGCTCATGGGGATATGATGGAGAACAGCATCGCGTTTGCTACTGTGACTGGGCGTCATATATTTTTGATACAATTATCTACATGGTAACTACCCTCCATCATGCTGCAAGCAAGCTCATGTTATGTTGTTTACAAACATGGGGTTCACGGGTATGCGAGGCCTGCTCTCTCTTGCACCCTGTCGCGCTGCGTCTCTCCAGCAGCAGGTGCGGGACAGCCGCGGTTACTCGGTAAACCGGTTTAAGGTTACTGACATCTGCCTGGCCTGTTCCACATCTGGCTGTAGCGGCTGCGGTAGGAACGTTATCATATGCCCCTCGTGGTCTGCTAGGGAATGCCTGTATGGTAGTGGCTTATGTGGGTGGCTGTTTTCTTCATCAAAGTCAACTGGATCAATGTACAGTTTTCTAGCCCGAGTATCTGAACAATCTCAAATTTACAATTATTTGGTCATTGTCCAAGTTAACCTACTTGGAAAGTTTCCTTGAATTTTTATCTCTCAGAATAGTTTGTTCGATTACCCTGAGGTATCCGCCACCCACAACAGTGGTGAGACTGTTGCGTGACTGCTATTAATGTTCTCGAATCATTCTGTGCAAGGCCCAGTTACATTTGCTTAGGATGTGTTCTCCTGCGATCTTGTTGATCAGCCCCGGGTGTTTGTCGAGAGTATTATTGCTCTTTGACCGAAATTTTTGGCTTCTTAGGTTTTGAGTGGTACAGGAGACAGGTAGCTGAAATTTATACTTGTTGAATGGAGTTGAAGCTTTCTACTGTTACGTAATCATCTACTCTTTTGAAGATCGTTTGAAAGAAAAAATTAAATTACTCCGTTTATCAAAGAAATCTAATTTTCTTGTCAAAATAGGTGAGACTGGGGCCAGAGGAATAGGAAATGGAATTTTAATTATAATATAATGATTTATTATTGGTATCTAAAACATTTTAGGAAATGGTATGTTGATCTAAATGGTGCTCATAATTTTTCCTATTGGAGCATACAAGAATTGAATCATTGATTTGACAAGACACACTAAAAAATTGTTTTGTGGATATTCAGGGTAAATAATTCAGTTGTTTCCATGTCAATGGTTTGTTTATTGTTCATGGGTTATACACATGCTTCAATCGCGTCTATGGCTATTTCTGTCGTTATCCTAATAAACTCAAATAAGGTGCTTTCATCACTGTGAAGAGTGCATACATGACTGCTTTGATGTTGCTGGAGCCATGTTTTGCCAAGCAGCTGTTCACAGCTGACTACAACGGCATTCATGGCTCGGCAAAATCACAAGCACACAGATCGGGTACTCAGTTCGATAGCAACAAGATGCCTAGGCCGCACAATGTATCGTCACACAATCTCTCTTGACATAGAGGAACGTTCATTACATCCTAGAGAGGTAATATTGGGCTGTTGTTCTTTTGGTGCCCATGCTGTATGTACCTCAGCAGGCTAGAAGGTGTTGTGAGTGCTTCAGCACACTATCGGGTGCTGTAGATGCCTCAGCACGCCGGTAAGTGCTGTGGGTGCCTGAACACGCTAGCAGGTGTAGTAGCTGTGATGCCGACGCCTGACTCACTGCCAGTACTAATGTGCCGTCTATTTTCCTCCCCTCGATGGCGAAGCCACAGCGACTGCAGTCCTCGCCAAATACACACGAGCCTCTCTGACATGCCACTACTTGGTTACTTTAGGCTGAGCAGCTCCCATGCTATGGGTGTGCTGAAATACCTAATCTAACGCCTCGCGTCGACTTGCTAGGTAGTTACCCAAGTAGTGTTCCTTTGATAGGTAGCTGCTCGGTCAAGTAAAAAAACTGAGATGGGTTATAACCTTGCATGGTCGCAGGAAGTGTTTGCAGTACCCCTTATGATGAATTAATGATAGTTATTGCATTTCGTCTAGGTTTGGCTACCTAGGTAGTTAAAAGTACAATTTTGTTGTTTATTGTGGTCAAAGCGTAGCAAGACCACTCAGTTCGACGTTTCAGCACTCTTCAGCCGTCCGAAATTTCAAATTCGTCTCATAGCTTCTGCCACCTAACAGGGTTATAACCCAACCCAGTGCACCTGGGTTCATGGAGCAAGTTTCTTGGATGAAATTGTAAGTCGTTCCCCTGCCGGATATTTATGGATCATAATTACTGGCGTCTCATTCCCCTTCTCTGTTGTTTAGAGTTCCTTTTATGCTAGCTACATTATTGAACGAAAAAGTCCAAATTGTCTTGATCACTCCAGTGCAAGCTCAATGTAAGCTTGTTATGTTTTTATTTGCTGATGAGGGCTTGCGATAACAATTGCGATTCTCAAGTTCTATCACATCGATCGTTGAACAAAGAATCTCAGCTCTCCGCTAGATAGCTACTTGAGACATTTCAAAATCCCCCATGTCAGTCGTCATATTTTCCCGGGAGAGGGTCTTGCAATTGCCTCTCATTGCTTGTTCTTCATCTCCTGTGCAACAGTTTACAGAAACTGGTGCTCTCGTCATGGGTCTGTTCTTGGAAATAGTTGGGTTTCACCTTGAAGGCAACCATCCCAATTCATAGACTTCGAACAAAAACTTAGGCTTCTTGACATTCATAACTTGAAGTTTGCTTCAAATTGAAGTTTGATTCCTCAAATCAAATCCATTGAGTCTTTTGAAAATGCTATCTGAATTTTCTAGGTGATGAGATCCTTTTTCATTTATTTCCTATCTATATAATCAGTGCTCTATAATGTTGGATTATGAAGTTTTTACCCTGACTAGGGCACCAGGGTAATTTGCTGCGGTTCACTTTCTTACATGATGTAAAAAAAATCATCGAGTCGCTATTTTTTGTCATTCGAGTTTTTATACCTGACCTTTTGAGGTGCCGTTACAATTTGAGAGGATTGATTATTAATGCTGGGGAAATATGGTGCATCCCTGCAGAATTCGTAGATTATCTTGGCTCTAAAGAGCCTTATGGTAGTTACCCTAAACCCAAGCATCCTATACTACGATGATCTGGGTGCAGTTGACCACACACCGCGCTGGTCTAGACATGTCATGGCGTTCTGGGTACCGCCCTCTAGGGGCTGTGTGAACTACAGAGGTGTTCAGAGAGAGGCTCTCAGGTAAATATTCGTGGCGGTACCATGGTATTCTTGCAACTAGTTCTACCTACCACTTCTTCTCAATCGTTATCTCGGCTCAACCTTGGCCAATGATTACTTGTACTGTAGGTCGGCAGGGCCTTAGCATTGCGTGAATGTTGTGTGACTGCCAACTACGGAAATTACTAATCCTCAAAGCTTATTTCTAGGCAAGCAACAATCATCCCCTGATACAAGGGTACGCTGCTGCAGCTGGGGCGATGGCCGTCACGTACGTATTGTGTTGGAGTAGCAGCTTGGGAAGTGTATGCTCTTTGATTTCAATCTCCCGCTTGCAAAGTCAAATTTTTTGTTGAATGCACGTAAGTTCTTTTTTCAGAGCATTTGGTGTAACCTAAAATATTTTGGCAAACTCCCATCCGGAATATCTTTCAATTATATAATTTTCAGGTTACATATCTTGTGTCGCTAATTCAGCGGCTTCATTTGTTGGGAGCACACACTAACTCAAGCTGTTTTTGGTAAGGTAAATCAATGTCAATTCCTCATTCAAAATTATTCCAAATGAAGGACAAAAATACAGAAACCTTTGTATCTGTGGAATTTTCAGAATGGTGTTAACTAAAATTCGTATATATTTTTTCACCTCAATCACTTCTTGCATTTTATTTCCCCTCCTGATAGTTTGTTTCAATCAGGTGTGTGAAAACCAACAACCTTCTATTTGAACTATTTATTTATTCTATGTCATTCATAGATCAAAATGAAAACACCATGATTGTGTCAAGGTTCTGAGGAAGCACGAATGCCGTCCCTATGATGCGCCATCCTTCACACCATTCTCAATACTAGTTTTCAAACCACACAAAGGCAATTCTCAATCAGTTTGCCTCAAGACTATTGGACCTTCTTTTGGTTAGATTTATGTTCCAGCCTCGTCATATAGCAATGCTGATCTAGACTATGTGTTGCAGGTGGCAAGACTCCAGAGGTGAACGCGCGCACCTACGCCAAGATCATGAGAGAGCACATGCTCAAGGGCGAAGAACATGCCGTGAGTACTCTTTTTCAATTTACTACGGGATTGATTGGTCAATAGTTATTTGATCTGTGTAAACAAGGTTTGGCTACTTCATTCCATACTCTGTAATAAATGCTAAGCCACTCTCTATTCTCTACTCGGTAATAATGATACAGGTAGCCACTTTATTCCCAACTTAGTTATTAATGAAGGCGTAGTTACTTGATTCCCTTCTCAGGAATAAATGAAGCTACCTTATTCTCTGCTCAGTAATAAAGGCTCAACTACTTCCTACTCAGTAATGAAATCAATCCACATTATTACTT
Organism: Gammarus roeselii; assembly: GCA_016164225.1. Lineage (NCBI taxonomy): Eukaryota > Metazoa > Arthropoda > Malacostraca > Amphipoda > Gammaridae > Gammarus > Gammarus roeselii. The sequence continues at coordinate 10,552 of SDVV010006963.1, forward strand.
GCTTACATAAAAATATGTACCCAGTCGTTTCATGTTTGGCTTTGTGGTTTAAATATGTTTGTCAAACATTAGCTGAGCTGCATTTCCGCGTAGTTGTGATGTACAATAGCTATGTTTATATTTTTCATACTCATTATTTCCACTTATTTATAGTGCTCCCTTTTCACTTATTTATCAGGTTCGCCGCGTGATGCAAGAACGTGCTAAGGATGGCACACTGGAGGCCGTAGAACCTAGCAAACCTGCTGCTACTGCTCGCAAGCGCGGTCGTTGGGATCAGACAGCTGGAGACACGCCCACGCCCAGCCAACAACACCAACAGGGTCCTCCCGCAAAGAAAAAGACTTGGGAGGCGGAGACTCCCAACGTTGCTCGCTGGGAAGACACTCCAGGCCGGGCTAAGGGGGGTGAGACCCCTGGAGCCACTCCAGGTCAAAGTACGAGAATGTGGGAGGCAACCCCCGGACACGCCACTCCTGGTAGAGAGACTCCTGGCCACACAACGCCTTCTGCTCGCCGTAACCGCTGGGACGAGACTCCCAAGACTGATCGCGGGGAGACACCGGGCCACAACAGCGGGTGGGCTGAGACACCTCGCACTGATCGAGGTGCCGCTGACCTCATCCAAGAGACGCCTACACCCGGTGCCAGCAAACGCCGATCACGATGGGACGAGACCCCCGCTGCTCAAACGCCTGGCGCCACACCATCTGGAGCCATGACACCCACCACGCCGCACACGCCCAGCATGACTCCAGGGATGATGACTCCTGGAGGCACCACCCCAGGTGGAGCAACGCCTGGTGGGATTACACCAGGGGGAACCACGCCAATTGGTCCCAAGGCGATTGGCATGGCAACTCCGTCCCCCGGCCAGTTGTTAAACATGACTCCCGAGCAGATCCATGCTTTCAGGTGGGAGAGGGAGATTGATGAACGAAATCGGCCCATGACAGACGAGGAACTAAACGCTCTGTTCCCTCCTGGCTACGATATCCTTGCTCCTCCTCAAGGATACATCCCTATCCGCACGCCGGCTAGGAAGCTCACAGCTACGCCAACTCCCATGATCGGCACCCCACAAGGATTTTTCATGCAGAAGGAAGGTATGACTCCAAAGCACAACGATGATTCACAGCCCAAAGGAAACCTGCCACTTCTGAAGCCAGAAGATGCGCAGTACTTTGACAAACTGCTGCAGGACGTTGATGAAGACAGCTTACCACCTGAAGAGCAGAAAGAGCGGAGGATTATGAAGTTGCTGCTGAAGATCAAGAACGGCACGCCACCGATGCGTAAAGCAGCCTTGCGTCAGATAACAGACAAGGCACGTGAGTTTGGTGCTGGTCCTCTATTCAATCAAATTCTTCCGTTGCTCATGTCTCCTACACTTGAAGATCAGGAACGGCACTTGCTTGTTAAAGTCATTGACCGTGTTCTCTACAAGCTGGACGATCTCGTGCGTCCGTACGTTCATAAAATTCTTGTGGTTATTGAGCCTCTGCTTATTGATGAAGATTACTACGCTCGTGTCGAAGGTCGTGAGATCATCAGTAACTTGGCAAAAGCCGCTGGTTTGGCCACTATGATTTCCACAATGAGGCCTGACATTGACAATATCGACGAGTACGTCCGTAACACAACTGCTCGAGCCTTCGCTGTTGTTGCCTCTGCTCTAGGCATCCCATCGTTGCTGCCTTTCCTCAAAGCTGTGTGCAAGAGTAAGAAGTCGTGGCAGGCCCGTCATACTGGTATCAAAATCGTGCAGCAGATTGCCATTTTAATGGGCTGTGCCATTCTGCCTCACTTGCGATCACTTGTGGAGATCATTGAACACGGACTAGGTGACGAGCAGCAGAAGGTGCGCACCATCACTGCCTTGGCTCTGGCCGCTCTTGCTGAAGCCGCTACACCTTACGGTATTGAGAGCTTCGATTCCGTACTGAAGCCCTTGTGGAGAGGTATCCGTCAGCACCGTGGTAAGGGCCTCGCTGCTTTCCTCAAAGCCATTGGTTACCTTATCCCTTTGATGGACGGCGAGTACGCTGATTACTACACCCGTGAAGTGATGTTGATTCTCATCCGAGAGTTCCAATCTCCTGACGAAGAGATGAAGAAAATCGTGCTAAAGGTGGTGAAGCAGTGCTGCGCCACCGACGGTGTCGAGTCGGGCTACATCAAAGAAGAGATCCTGCCCAACTTCTTCAAGCACTTCTGGAATCACCGCATGGCCCTTGACAGGAGGAACTACCGCCAGCTCGTCGATACAACGGTTGAAATCGCCAATAAAGTAGGAGCTTCTGAAATCGTCAACAGGATAGTTGATGACCTGAAGGATGAAAATGAACAGTACCGTAAGATGGTTATGGAAACCATTGAAAAAATTATGGCCAACCTGGGAGCCGCAGACATTGATTCTCGCCTCGAAGAGCAGCTGATCGACGGTATTCTGTACGCATTCCAGGAACAGACCACAGAAGATGTCGTCATGCTCAACGGTTTCGGAACAATTGTCAATGCTCTTGGATCGCGTGTAAAGGCTTACCTGCCTCAAATCTGTGGTACTATTCTCTGGCGCTTGAACAATAAATCTGCGAAAGTTCGACAACAGGCTGCAGATCTTATTTCCCGCATCGCCATCGTCATGAAAACATGTCAAGAAGAGAAGCTGATGGGCCATTTGGGTGTTGTGTTGTACGAGTATCTAGGAGAGGAGTACCCGGAAGTGCTCGGATCCATTCTTGGAGCTCTCAAAGGAATTGTTAACGTCATCGGCATGCACAAGATGAACCCTCCTATCAAAGACCTTTTGCCTCGTCTAACGCCGATCCTCAAGAATCGTCACGAGAAAGTACAAGAAAATTGCATCGATCTGGTTGGTCGCATTGCCGATCGCGGTCCCGAGTACGTGAGTCCGAGGGAGTGGATGCGCATCTGCTTTGAACTTTTAGAACTTCTGAAAGCTCATAAGAAAGCCATCAGACGAGCCACCGTCAACACCTTTGGCTACATAGCTAAAGCCATCGGACCTCACGATGTCTTGGCCACACTACTCAACAACCTCAAGGTACAAGAACGTCAGAACCGTGTATGCACTACAGTGGCTATCGCCATTGTGGCAGAGACCTGCTCTCCCTTCACGGTACTCCCAGGGCTGATGAACGAGTACCGTGTACCCGAGCTCAATGTTCAGAACGGTGTCCTCAAATCGCTGTCCTTCCTCTTCGAATACATTGGAGAGATGGGCAAAGACTACATTTATGCGGTCACGCCTCTACTAGAGGATGCCCTGATGGACCGCGACCTGATCCATCGTCAGACGGCCTGTGCCGCCATCAAACACATGGCTATTGGCGTTTTCGGCTTCGGCTGTGAAGACGCTCTCGTGCATCTTCTCAACTTCGTGTGGCCCAACATCTTCGAGACGTCGCCTCATCTGGTCCAGGCCTTTATGGATAGCGTTGAAGGGCTGAGAGTTGCTCTGGGCCCTCAAAAGGTAAATGTTTTTTTTTTCCTGCTAATCAATGAAACTTTATATCATATAGTTGATCTATTCACTTATTGATCGTGGACATTATTACTGCTGCATTATCAGCTGACAAATTACTACCAACTGTTTATAAATTCCACTAAATGAAGTATCCCACCCATCAAGCTTCGTTCACTAATTACCGTTCGCGTGTTTTTCTTTGCAGATCCTGCAATATGTTTTACAAGGGCTGTTCCATCCAGCGCGCAAAGTCCGGGACGTATACTGGAAGATCTATAACAGTCTGTATATCGGTTCGCAAGACGCTCTGGTGGCCGGCTATCCTGTTATTGGAAACAGTGGCAACAACATCTACACCAGGGACGAGCTTCACTACGTCATCTAACTCAACATACTATCTTTTCTAATTAACGACTGTACGAAAAGAAGGAAAATTGGTGATGTGCTTGGAAGTGAAATCCTGTTATGTTCTAATTTTTTAGCGCAGTGTAAATTCTTTCCGAAGTGTGATTCAGAACTATTTATTTTTCTGCGTGCGTAATGGTAGCAATATTATATTACACATTATTTGCACGATTTATTATTTTTTGCCTACAACATTCTTTTGTGTCATCTTAATGGATTTTTTCTTGTTTCTGTGCTGACCCTTTTTTTTTACTTCATTTCATTGTCAACATACTTGGACTTGTATATTTTGTACAAATTGTATCTCCCCCCATTCTTGTAGATAACGAGTTTCAGCGATGAATGCCGCAGTATTGTCGAAAAAGTTTGCGGTGGTCAAAAAATTGATTTAATTTATGTAACTCTTTACAGCAGTCATGTGTGATGAAATGTAATTGAATAAATCTGGTTTTATTAATTCATGATGGACTACATAATTTAAATTTATTTAACGCATCCTAATTGATTTTTTCCATTATCACACATTTACGAGAAAGAATTTTTGCCGTCTTGTTGATGTCCCTCCTAATCCAGAGGATTTAGTGTGTTTTCGTCACTCTAGTTTCGGGCCGTCGTGACCTAGGGTAAAGATAGAGGGAAGAAAGAGAAGACTGCTACTGTACGAAGGACCGTTTTCAAATCGAACAGTTCCTGAACGGCAAAGAGGTGGAGTCGTGGGAAACGTTAGATGAAAGGTTCATTCACAATGACGTCAAACGTTAATCAGTCAATTTCACACTTGGCCGTGATCTATCTGGGAGTGAACGTAATGAAGGAATCGTAGCTAATACAATGGCGTCTTGCTGTTGTTGATGAAAGTTCGTTTAAGGGGAACTTTGAGCCAAAGTTTAGCAACGAAATCTTAATTATCGTCTAAATATTGTCATTTCCGTACTCCCTCGAGTGTAGGATTAGAGCGTCGAGCTCTTGACCCCAGTCGATTACGTTTCTTGAGCTCTCTCGACCGCAGCTTTGCGTCATGAAAACATCGTTACTAATGTGTCGCGTTGAGGCTCAAATCGTAACCAATGAGACCAGGCTTTTGTAACTACCAGCGCATGCTGTCCTTTGCGCCTAAGCTCCTAAGTATGCCGTGAGTTGAAACAATCCCGGAGACAAGATGATTTGTCGATGCCTTCATGCAGCGCTGGCTGCTGGTTTGACGTTCGGTGCCAAAAGGACATTGACTCCAGTGCACCAGAAAGCCTTGACACTCTAACCTAATCTAACAAGTTTGCAGGACATAGCACCTTTTTTCATTTTATAGATCATTAACACTTTATTTTAGTATTTTATTATTTCTTCTTGCTTGGGCTCGATTATTTTTCTCTGCCCTTTTTTCATGGTGATAAATTTTGAATTCGTTATTATGTGTATCGAGGTTGGTTGAGACAAGGTGACCCAGAGAGGGGAGGTTTTCGTGGGACTCGGGGACCCAGGGTTTCGGGAACCCGGGGGACTTGGGAGACCGGGTGAATTTGGGGGGATCCACTTGGGCCTTTCTGGGGCCCTTGGGACACCCTTGAGACCCTTAAGGACCCTTTTGAGAAACTGGGGGACCCTTTAGAAGCCCCTCTGAATCCTGGAACCTCTGCTCCCCCCTCCTAGCGCTGTAAAACCCATATACAACAAAATGTTCGTGAGATGCATGAGTAGAACAATTAACCATTACAGTCCGCGGATTGCTGTCGCAGAGGGAGAGGATCGCGTCGAGGCTGGTCGAGGTGCGTCAAAATCAGTCGAAACATGTTGAGGCGAGTCGATTTAGTCGCGACGAGTCGAAACTGTCCGAAATGATTTGAGACAAGTCGAGATGACCTGAGACGAGGGGACTCGATGGACCCGGGGGACTTGGGTAACCCTCCGTGGCTTGTCGGGCTCTTTCGCGACCCAAGGGACTTCTGCCTCTCCCCACCCTATCCCCTTAAACAATAAGTGCGCGACCGTCACCTGAATCAGTGACGGGGGAGCCTATTATAACACGTTGAGGCTCTGGTGGAAATGAGGCCCAAATCAAAGCACCTTTTTATTTTTTTCAAAACTAATGCTGGTCACCGCTTTAAGCCGAACACCACTCAGAAGGTGTGGTCTTGATATTGAGTGATCGGTTGGCTAGTAGCGCTACCGAATGGAAGCAGGTGTCCCCAAGATTGATGTGGGTGAAAGTTTAGTTAGGCGTAGAAAGATGGGCTTTTGTGAGTGCTTACGGACCTGGCAGCGAGAGGAGTGAAGAGGAGAGGGATCGATTCTGGACTGACTTGAGAGAGAGTTTTGGAGGTCATTTCAATATAATTGTACTAGGTGACCTTAATGCGAGAGTTGAAGATGAAATGATGGAGAATGTGATATGAAGGTATGGCGTACCCGGTAGAAATGACAGTGGAGAAAACCTGATAGGTCTGTGTGTGGAGCAGGAGCTGGTGGTCGGGAACAGTTTGTTCAAGAAACGAGATATCCACAAGTACCCATAGATATGGATGGCCCATGGTGGAGAGAGCACTGATGGATTTTGTGGTACTATCGAGGGGAGTGGTGGGGAGGCTGCTGGATGTGCGGGTGATGAGAGGGGAGGGTGGAGGCGTGTCTGACCATCTGCTGGTGGAAGGTAGATTAAGAGTGGAGCAGAAGCGGAAGGGCAACAAACGAGTGGGAGGAGGGAGAGAGGTAGTGAAAGTGAGTGGACTGAATGTGGGAAGTATAGCCGAGGAGTTTCAGCTGGAGTTGAAGGAAGAATATGACAACGTGAGAGGACAGGATTTGAGAGATGTGGAGGAAGAATGGGAGACGTTAAGGGATGCGTTGCTGAGATGTGCGATAACGGTGTGTGATGTGGGCGGGTGCAGGAGGAAAGGCTGCGAGTGGTGGAACGAGGAGGTCAAACTGGCGGTGGCACGGAAAAGATGTGCCTTTGAGGAGTGATCGCAGGTGAAGTCGGAGGTGGCTTGTAAAGGGTACAAAGAGAGGAGAAACGAGGTGAAGCAGGTGGTTAGGAGAGCCAAAAGGGACGCTGATGCCAGGTGGGGCAGACTGTTGTGCCAGAATTTTGAGAACAAAAAGCTGTTCTGGAAAGAGATGAAGAGGGTGAGAAAGGGAGAGACCGGAAAGGAGGAAGTGGTGAAAGATGAAAACAGCCAGTTGTTGTTGGAAAGTGGTAATGTACGGAAGAGGTGGGCCGAGTATTTTGGTCAGTTGTTGAATGTCGAGGATGACAGAGAGGCTGACACTGTTGCTGTGGGTGGTGGTGCTCGGATGCCAGTTTTGGGAGAGACTTATTGCGGACATTACCAGGGAAGAGGTACAGAAGGTGGTGGACCTGATGAAAGCAGGGAAACCCCCTGGTTTGGATGGAGTTGCGACCGAGTGCCTGAAGAAGGGTGGAGTAAGACAGGTATGTGAGGAGTACCTTGCCAAAGGAAAGGATGAGTTCTGGGCCTTCATGGATCTGGAGAAGGCATACGTTAGAATCGACAGGTAAGCGCTGTGGAGGGTGTTGCGTTTGTATGGAGTGGGCGGACATCTGTTGAAAGCAGTGCAGAGTTTCTATGCTGACAGCCGAGCATATGTCAGAGTGGGGAGCGAGGTGAGTGATTGGTTCACAGTG
>SDVV010006964.1:7085-18086 GCA_016164225.1 Gammarus roeselii
TGATTTGCTGGGAACTAACATACCACAAAAATATATGTTATCAAGATTTACGTCATGTGCCAAATTTTACTCGTGATAATTGTGATGGAAAACCAGCATGGTGCAGGAAAAGTATTTCCTGTTAACAGTTACACTGTAGTTTGGTTTGATACAAAGTTAGCCTGGGAGTGATCTTCTAACTCAGTCTCATGCTCTTCAATTTCAGAGGTTAACGAGGGACAACGCGGGTTGCAGCCGCCCTTTGCGATCCGACAATTTAGAGGACTGCTTAATGAAAGTCAAATGGGTCTTTTGTTATGACAGGTCATTTATTCAATAATTGGAAGTCCTATGAAACAACTTTAGCTGTTCACCAGTTCCTGATCAATTCCGAACGTCTTCACCTGTCCACATACAACTTATTACTATTACAAATTGAGTGTTTGAGTTGAAGTGGCGTTTGATTATCAACCACCCTGCCGCCATCAGATGGATCTGTTTGCTATGGCCGGATTACAATATTGAATCAAACAGTTCGGCAATCAGGGCAATGAGGTAAATTTTCATTCGTTTATTACGGCATAAGCCTCTGGTTCAAGTTCATCGACCAAAGAGGAACAGATGAGATTTGATGCACCTTCTTCGCCTAAAGAGCAGATGTTGAGGGTTCAGAGCTAAAGTGGCTCATCTCCTTCGGAACTCTGAAGTAAGTCATTCCGAGCTTCTCCGTAAGACTCGAAGATGGCTGTTAGGCATACATTTGTATCCCGTGAACAGGCGGCTGATGTATATTTGGTCTCTCTTGTCGGAAAGTTTGGTTTCCCATTTCGAAACCAAGAGTTTGACTGCGAGCATTTTATCTCCGCTGTGTTGCCGCATATCGTTCCATCGGGATGTTATGTGGGAGTTGATTAAGGGGAACCAGTCTCGATAGTGAATGATTATAAAGTTATCTTGATGAATGGACGGCAGCTTATAACCCGCGATCCAGCAGAAATCGACCGATTGGCCTGCCTTGGACATATTAAAGTAGTCGTGTTGTATTTTCCGTAAGGCGGGTGTGTGAAATGCAGAGTTTTGAGGTGAGTAAGAGCACATAGAATGTCGGAGAAAATGACGTGTTCGAGAAGGTGATTCGATTTTGTGACTGAAGCAGCTAAGTCGAGGGCGTATTGCTCTGTTGAAAATACAGGCGTTATGTGGGAGGGTAGCAGAAAGTGAGGTTGCCCAGTGCTCTGCGGCTGCTCCCACTCCGTCGATGGTTTTGGAGCAAACAGTGCATTTATGACGGAAATCCGGGTATTGTTCCTCCAGCAGCCTCGATAATTCATGGCAGTATACATTGATTGAAGTAGTTGCATAAGGGTTTATTTGCAAATCTAGGTTACCGGGTTGATCATCCAAGTAGGTGTGATGATTCGAAGAATTCGGTAGGAGAATGACGGATTGATGCCGTGCCAGTGATGTCAAGTGAGGTCTGTAAGTTGTCCACGCGTAGGGAGAATAGCGAGCATTTATTATTATAGCTGCAAAGACTCGTTTATCGAAGATATTGTTGATGCGCTTGAGAACTGGCTTGTTGATTAGGCTCCTAGTCTTTCAATATCATTGTTGCGAGAGTTTCTCTCGCCGAAGAGGAAGAGGAATCTAGTTGGCTGGTATGTTTAGAGATTCGATGGGAATAAAACGGAACGCGCCTGTGATGCGTAAAGCGTTGTTCGCGATGGTCGGGGAGGTTTCGATAGTCGTTTTGGCTACTGAATTGTAAACTACAGATTCATATTCAAGGCGAAAGGGTATTAATTTTCTGTACAAAATCATGCCGGCATCCAAACCGCAGCTAATTTCTAGGATGTTACCGAGAGGATAATTCCAGTCGATCTTTTGCAGCAGGTCTGCAGGGCTGCAATGTGAGGTCGCCACGTGTTCATGGGGTCTCGCACATGACACAGAAATTTGATGAAGTCTTTGTATACTAGAGGTGTGTTGTGCAGCGTTAGAGCTGGTTTTAGTTGTAGGCTAAAGACGCGAGTAAAATGCCTGCTTCAAATTTCAGTGGGCAAGAATCGGAACCCGTTTAAGGAAACCTTGTTCCCGACTATGTTTAGACACTTCTGGAGTAAATGTTGACATGTTTGAAGGCTATAGTGTCTAAAGCTATTTGGTACGTCATTTACGTAGGGTGATGACAAAGGGATATCGGTACGCGGATCGATATTTAGTGAAGAAGAGTGACATTAAGGACGCACTCCTGAGAGACGCCAATTTCAGAAGAGATGGCGACAGTGTCAGTGACCTTGACCTGAAAGATACGATTCTGCAGATATTGGCGAATAGAACATGGTAGTAGTCCTATCAGGCATTTGGGATAGAAATCTTTCATGATGCCGCATTTCCAGGTAGTGGCGTATTCATTATCAACGTCGAAAAAAAAGATATTCCACTCAGTCGTAAGCTTGTCGAATGTCTAATTTTAGTCGTATGAGGTGACCTATCGAGGAGTGGCACTTGCGACCACCAACTGGATGTTGTTGAGGCCTGCATGTATTTCAAGGTAGTAGACAAGGGGGGAGCTTATCATTGTTTCCATCGTCTAACGAAGGTTGCTGGTGAGGGCAATAGGGCGGTAGTTACATGGGTCACCTTGACATTTTCACGGTTTGTGTATATGCATCATAACAGATCCCAGCCTCTGACCAGAAAACAATGAGTCTAAATATATTATGTCAAGCACTCTTTAGAAGGACTCAAGGGCACTTTCAGGAAGATGCTTGATCATATTGATGTGCTTTCAAACCAGTCCGGGTGAGGTTTCAAGAAAATGGTCAATAGCATGCAGCAGTTCGTGGATAGAGAAAGGTTTGTTGCATAATTTTACGTTTATTGAAGTAAAGTCAATATGTTCACCTTCTCTAAAGTTTTTTGCTGTCGTGAAGCCGCCGTCTATTTGATAGATTGAGATATTTGGCTGAAAGTCTGTGCCAGTTTGTCCCTTGTTCCCGTAGGTGAAGAATAAATGGTACACGAGTTTGAAAGAATGTGGACATGACGTTCGGGGCGGCCCTGGATACTTTTGATTTTTCCCACACTTGATTGCAGGGGTGTTCCGCTTAACAGTGCTGACTAATTGGGTTCAGCTTTTTCGCAGCTGCTTAAATGTAAATTTGCCTAATATGGCGGATGCCCCTTTACACGCTACTTTATTTCTACGGGACCGTAATGTCCGTTACGCCTAATATTTGTTACGTCTACCTGTCGATTCTTGCACATGCAGTCACCACCACGGTTTCGAAAAAAAAACTAAAGAGTAATAATTAGAGATGCATGCATGCGACAGCTGCACTTGAAAACTCCTCGTAAAGATGGATGACGAGGTCGAGTTCTGAGTTGTTGTCTTGGATATCATCCATGTTGTCCCGCGCGATGTATACTGAAAATTCCTTCCAGCTGGCCTTCCGGTAGTTAAATCAAAGTTCATGTGCAGTGGGACTGTTTGGTTGGTTAGAGAGGAGGGATAGGATGACTGGGTTATTGCTACTCTCTCGTGTTGTAAGACTCCCCAAACGAGTTGTAGTGGCAATGGGCAGAGCACATGGATAGGCCGATTGCAGTTTCACTTCCAAGGGTGATTCGGGTGGGCTTACCGTCATTGAGAAGAACCAGGTTGTTAGAATCTATGGTGTTGGACATTATAACTTTTCTGGGATCAATTCTTACAGAAACATAACATTTCGAAGCAACTGTAAAAGTCTCCAAAGAGGAGTGGAGAAGAGGGAAATCGGTGAAACCGTTCGGTCATCGATGCTTCCCGAGAGATTGCGAATCCGTGACATAACTTCAAAGCGAGCGCTTGGAGTTTTCTTCAAAGGGAACGGGGTGTTGAGGTGTGTTCTGGTGGATCATGAGTGCCTCTGCTCCGTTTGCAGTCACGTTGTTGTGGCCTCCGCAGAGATGTACAACGTATTGAATAATTGTGATGTTTGCAGTCTCTTTCTGTTTAATCTCCTGGAAACCTAGCATCAATGGTTTATGGGTGGAGATAAGGGAAGGTAACTTGTTTTCCTTGTTCTTTAGTCCCTTCCAGTTTTACTGATGTATTGAATTGTTCACTTCGAACGTGGCTCACATTCAGTGAGCCACGTTCGAGTTGTTGCGTGATTTATAAGAATTTTCATGTATATCGTGACTGGGTTTGCCCGGGGGTCCTATATCAAGAGCGTTCGCGGTAGCGTCCCCTTTCTGTAAAACGTTTGGTCATATAGAATTACTGCATTCGCGGCGGCTATGGGTGTTGTGACTGGAGGATGAGGAGGGTGTTTGCTCTTAGTGTTTGTTATATGAGTGTGAGGTTCTCTTTTATAAAAGGCTCTTAAAACTGTTAAATTGGCTGAGTAGAAGCTAGTATGTTGTTTGGGTCAGCTAAGATGAATAGTTGTTCAGAGGTGTCGTGTAGGAATTCTTCGTTGAAGACTTTATACACGTCCTCACGCGAGGATCAGGCGATCATCATTCTCGCTGGTGAGATGTTCTGGTGTCGACGACCAGAACATCTCATCATCGTTTTCGTTTTCGTTGCACAGACCATTTTCTAACTCAGATAGAAGTTGTTCAAAGTCCTGTTTCCGACGAGCTGTCGTCCGTGAAATGTAGCTAGTATTTTCGATTTGTGGTACGAACATATCAAGCAACTCGAGGACGTCTTCGGAGATTTTGACCTTATTAGGTTTCGACGCTTTTGTATCGGTGGGGTTCGTTGTGTTGTCATCTGTGAGATCCACTTCCCTCGCGGAATCCTCCTGGTAACCGATGGGTTCGACGAGTTCGTCCACAATTGAGCTCCTGGGATTGGACGCGCATCCTCCATCGCTAATCAAAGAATCCTCGAATTTGATACTCCTCCTTCATTGCTCAGTAAATCAATCCCTGGATTTGAAACACCTTCTTCAATGCATATGGATGGACTTCCAGAATACGATGCATCTCCTTCATTGCCCGAGAATGAGCGCCCGAAGTTTGTTGAACTTCCGAAATTTCATGAACCACCAGGACTTGATACACCTACTTCATAGTCCAAACATGAACCCTGTGTATTTGGTGAACCTACTTCGTCGCGCTTGGATAAGCTTCCAGGACTGGTACTCCACCTTCATTCGTGCTCGAACTGATGGGCTTGGGCACATCTCTATCATCGATATGAGAAATTATCCTTCGTGTGTCGCGGGATAAAACGTTCTTTACCTCTATCTCGTGTATCTTCTTCAATGAATGCAGGAGATTTTTAATCGTTTCAAAAATTTCTGAATCGATTTTTTTTAGTTCAGTGCGGGGCATATTTGACACTGTAATATTCTCTTCGCGTTGAATTTTGTTTAACCATTCTGTTTTAGTAAACATACTCTCAGAAAGCACCTCAAGTTGAATTAATAAGTCATATTCCATTCCGGAAAAGAAATCCTGTTTGTTCTTCACTAAATTGTTAAGCTTCTCTTCAGGGATGTCTTGGAGCATCTCGCGACTCAGTCCTTGTCCGCAGAACTCATCAACCTGCCTGATAACTAATGTGGCCAGAGAAACGATGCCGAGGAGATCTGATTTATATCTTGCAACTTTACGGTCCATTTCTCTTTTGACGAAGAGACACCTTTCTGCAGGGAGACTGAGAGACACCAATTTCTTATTTGCAGCGGTGGTGTCGAACATGTTTTTTATTGTTTTTTTGACTACACGGTCCATTGACTTTTCTTCTATTTTCCTCTTCCTTGATACTGAGGGACATCCACCCGTCTTCGTTCCTACGAACATTGTCTTTTCCATCTTCGCCTCATCATAGGAAGTCGATTGCTCGTACCGCATCGTCAACTTGATGTTGTCCTCCGCCGCCTTCGCTGCAGCACGAGTTGCCCTAGCACGGCGCGGTACCCTCGTGTCCATCGTCTCAAGGTTTCACGGACCGTCCTGAAAAGATAAGAGTTATAGATGATATTAACAAGTATTGAACATCGTTTAAGATACTGTGAAATAGAACATCTCGAACAAAAAATGTAAGACAGTTTACCAAATCAATATGACAGATCACAAGCAGTCTTAGTGTTTATTAGTGAGACATCAAATACGGTAATCAATAAGGAATTTGAAGAAGACTCAGTAAGTTCGTGATATCTTTGAGCCAATTTACCTCCACCGCCAGAGACATGAAACAATCTCACTTCAGATCCTATCTATACGTGCTGCACCTGTCTTTTTGAACACTTCTTCCCTTATACATATCGCCTTCTTCTAGCAATCATCTCATCAGACGAATTTTTCTCATACAAAGCAGTCTCTTTGTTTTCCGACTTAATGTTTTGCCCTTAGCACACTCTTTAGTAGCTCAACGCTTATTCTTTCAGTAGCTCATATCCGCCTACATCCACGCCCGGTGAATGCAGAAGTTCGAGTCATAAAAATAAAATGATTCTCATCAAACCAGGCTACAACCCTTACTTGACACGTATCAGGGAAGATGATACTACAGGGCACAAGAGAGATCCTAGACAACGTAAAAAACACAAATAATCACTAGTTATCTCAAGTTGGAACCGTTGACTGTCTGTGTGGTGTTTGCTTCGTCCAACAGACCTACAATAGAAAAAACACTTGCAGTGTTCTCATTCTGATATTTCAGGAATAAAAGGAATTTTAATAATATTCATATTAATATTGATACGAATAATATTAATTATATGAATAAAAAATTAATAATAAAGAGTGACCACGAAGTAGAAAGAATTAGGTAAAAATTTCATAAAGAACCGTTTGGAGGGTTCATATGTATATAACAATGACTGAATACCATACATAAGGTCAGGTTAGGTTAGGTTAGGTTAGATTTTTGATGGGTGTGATGAACATGTAAAAGTGATTTAGAAATAAATAGAAAATCTATAACATTAAAACAACGATGTAATTATACTGTATAAGAAATAATGGATGAATTTTGCTAGATGAAAATTGGAAGTGTGAATCAAAACTTCATAGGATAGATCGAATATGAGATACTTGTATCAGTCAAACCATCTCAGATTGAAAATCTACCCTCTCTGCTTGCCAATATGGAACGAGAGTGACCAAGAAGTAGAGATAATTTGGTGTACGTTTTATAAAGAACCGTGTGGAGGGTTCATATGTATATAACATTGACTGCATACCGTATATAAGTTAGGTTAGGTACCATACATAAGGTCAGGTTAGGTTAAGTTAGGTTAGGTTTATGATAGGTGTGAATGAAATTTGCTAGATCAAAATTGGGAGTGTGGATCAAAACTGCAAAGGATAGATTGAATATGAAATACTTGTAACAGTCGAACCATCTAAGATTGAAAATCTGCCCTCTCTGCTAACTACTATGGAACAAGAGTGACCATGAAGTTGAAAGAATTAGGTGTACGTTTTATAAAGAACAGTGTGGAGGGTTCATATGTAGATATCAATAACTGCATACCGTACATGAGTTAGGTTAGGTAACATACAAAAGGTCAGATTAGGTTAGGTTAGGTAGCCTAGGTATGAATGTGTTTGGCAGTGTATGGTAACCCTTCTTGCATTCATTGATATTTGATCAATGTTGTCGTACATTGATATATATTTAGCTAATTATGTGCCTTAGACATGGTTTATATCATAGATCTTGTTGACTGCGGACCTTACATCACAGATCTGTACTAAATATGTTAGAGTGTATTTATTCAATATTCGTTATGATGGACAAAATTATAGGAGCAACACATCCAACACTACAAAAAAATCTTATTCCAACAGTAAAACTATACATAAAACTTGCTAACTCTTTAACACCCTAACAATCACTGACATATGCGGTAAGCTTGCATAAACGTTTTCTGAACTCTACAGTCTACTAACGAGCGATCACCTAACATTACTTGAAACTAGTCAATATTACTGGACATGTAACAAGCAATGTGAAAATATATAAATATGTAGGCATACAATCTGCTAAAGATTGGTAAAACTACAGTCAAGTGGATAGATTTCATATGAATAAAGCTCAAATCAATGAAGAAATACCTAATATTAGTATGAAAACTGAGGAAAAAATAATAATAATAAAAAATAATAAAAAATAATAAAATAATAATCCTACGTACAAAGCCTTTAGTGATAAATGATAAAGTGGATATTGTGAACGCTCAAATAAGACAAGATATTCTGAATTGGAACGTATCCTCATAACAAACCTGAATTAATCGTATTCAGGCTTTGTACGTATCACAAACATTTATATAAGTAGGACTTGCGGGAATAAGCATCTAGTGAAGACATACGAGCTGGTAACATGATTGAGATGTACATTAAATTATTGAAGAAATTTCAACACTAACTCTACACAAATCCGGTGGATTAGCTCTCAAAGACGACAAAGAAACGGACCCAAATCCAGTGTCGAGAGGTAAAACATAACAATATTTTGGATCATTACATCTACTTAAGCGTATTTTATAACCCAACACTTCCTGAAAAATAGGCGAATTTATAACAAATACAGATATATTCCTCTGATAACCAGTCAAAACATACAACAACAACTATAAAATAGCTAAATAAGATTCTCTACTCTACCCTAAGCAACATTGATTAACTATTATATACGGTGTATCCTACCACACCCAGATGAGAAATTCTACTCCAATATCCCTCGTAATCTGGTTCATGACTAAGATCGTATACTAATAATATAACAGCCATACCAAAAATACCTGGCATTCACCACTGAGTTCATGAGAATATTGTTATTTATACTACGATACCTGTTCAATTATACAACAATTTGCAAAACCAACTAAGATATTATGTCTCTAGTAGACCAAATCAAAGCCCACTGTGTCATAACAACGAACTCTACAATGCATTACTAGGTCACGTCTCAGCAATCTACCACTGTTATTTTACAAATTTAGAGGTAACACCCAGTCACGGTACAATACCACAGACATACCATGCATCTGTTTAACCCATCGTCTCTGAACAACGCCGTGCAAAGTCACATCCTGGACATATCCAAGAATCTATACAAAGGTATAGTGGTCAAGAATGGGGCTGACACGAGTCCCAAAGAGTGAGGCCATAAAAAATCTGTGAATCTGTTCACTGATGACCTAAATAAACCACTACAACGAATAGCAGCTTGTCGGATAACCTCTATAACAAACCAATGGAACTAAAGTTCGACATCCATAAGAACTTACAAAACCGCGTTCAACTTGGATGAACTCCAATTGACCACCAAAGAGTGTAAACCACCTCAACACCGGTAACCCTCAATCCAATAAATCGTCTTCTAAAACGGTAGACTATACACTTGCTAGGTTCAATGACGAAAATTCCACAAAGATGCAGTACGGACTTACACCTCTTAAACATACATGCCCATGATTATCGTAGAAAAATGATACAACAACAACAACAACAACAATTTTAAAAAAATAGCCAAATAAGATTCTCAACTCTGCTCTAATAAACATTAAAAATTGTAATACACTATGGTATCCAGCATAGTAAATCGGTCTACTTACACAAATAGGCACAAACACAACGTGTTTTTGCCTATGGAACACCTGCATCACATCCTAAATATTGAAGAATGGTCCTATAATAAACAAACAATAACCTAACAGTAGGACCGAGCTTGTAACAAATGGGATCTTCTATTTCTATAATAACCACGTCAAACATTGTAACAGGATGTAAGAAGATATATAAAAATAAAAATAAACAACGTGTAAATACATTATACCTGAAATAATGTTCTACATAGTAGATACAAACGTAATATATCCTAATATTTCTATATTGTATAGAATACCCAACACCTTGCATCGAAAATGTAAACTGTACAGAGAACATACAAAACTGGAAGACACATACTAAAATCTCGAGATACATCAAAGCAAGAAAATCAATTCTCTACCATACCCAAAACATACATTAAAAACCGTGACGAACGAGGAAAAAGCATGTAACCAGCCAAACAACTGTCGTGAATAAGATACCAGGACAAGCGAGCAACATACGCTGAAACCAATAGTAAATGGTGTGGAATACTTCTACACAAACACGCTATAGTAAATACAAAATCTGAAGAAATCACTTTTCAACTAAGTCCAAAAACAGGGTTAAATTAACATTTCTTTAACTAAAGTAACCACGGCTAAATCGTAACAGAATGTTAAATATACATATAAGATACCAAAGTGATGCAATAACCTACCAATTATGCCTGAAATAGTGTAGAACATGGACGATGCAAACCTAAAATATCCTAAAACTTCCTATAACTGTCTGAGATACCTATTCAAAATTCCAAAAAACACTACAAATTCAACATAAATCAACCGAATTTTACTAAGTATGCATAACACAATATAATAACTTACGGTAAATCCATGTCGTTCAGGTACTTTCGCTATTAGAACACCGCGTCAAAGGAACACCGATATATCTGGCTCAAACCTGGATAATGCGTTATGGGGTGGATAGATTCTCGTAACAAAGCTGCTGCATCAACCCAAAATATAAGCATCAACTCGCCAACTACCTATAGATATTAAATACATATGAAATAAACGATTGGAAAAAAATACACAGAACATTGCCTAAATTCAATAACAAGCATCCAACCAACTTCCGAATGAGTCAATTATATCCCCAATTAGATAAGAATACAAACATAAATGTACAGAAAATAAATAGAAACATAAAACCATCCATGAATATATAATGATACATACACTCAAACATAGCAAACATGCCACAGAAATAATTTATATGACAAAGAACAGCTAGGAGAAATCTCACCTAATTTTCTAGAAGCCCCTACATCCCACCCCTCCAGAAACTTGTAATAACACAATCCCTACAAGAACCGAATAAATTTTGATAACGAGCAACAGTTAGTGACTATTTATGCCCCAATACAACCATCTAAAGAAGAAAAACATATATATTCATATATATATATTTATTTAA
>SDVV010006965.1:0-18083 GCA_016164225.1 Gammarus roeselii
TGTGACATTTGCCTGAGTTATATTATTACATTTTTGTAATACTAGCAATTTCTGTGCAATATTAAGCAGCTATAATTTCCTGTGAGTGATGTGTATATTGATTGAATTCAGAGTTATAATTTCTGCTGAATGTAGTTGCCATTATAAGTCTTTAATTGGAAGTAGCTATTAGATATACGTACATAATGTATAGCATTTGAGTGGTTTCACTCTTTATGAGAGAGAAATAATATATTGTGAATTAAAGAACTAATAACCTATTTTCAAGTCCAGTTTCTAATAAAACATATTTTATGTGTTGCTGATTTATGTTTGTTCTGTTCACCTTGCAGTCAAGCAACATAGCTACCTTGGTGGTTGTGTCTCAGCTCCACCTATTTTAGGGCATCCTAAGTGCCAATTACTTGTTTTATGGAGTTTTTTAGTAATAAATCTTCATGGAACAGCTGTGTTTCATTTGCACCACTTAATACCTGTCTCAGCATTAATGAAAGATCACACTTATTCAGGATACGCTTGCCAGAGAATCTTGGTAGTTAAAGTTCTTGGATCTGTGCTGTAAATCTGAGCCGGAGCACTTCTAAAGCTTCACCCTAGTTTTTAGCTGCATCTGTGGTAACCGCTGTCAGCAAACCACCCAAAACCACCAATACCCACCAATATGTGCATGTTGAGGGTTTGCAGGGGGAGGAGGGTTACCAGATTATGAGCAAGGTGGAGAGTGTTATATGAATGACTGTCATGTGGGCAAGGTTCAGAGTTGGGACCAAGTTAGATTAATCAACTACCCATGCAAGTAATTCACTAAATAGCTACCTTCTGATATTAAAATGGAAAGGTAATATTCTCAAGATTAAGGGCAAAGAAAAAAATTATGAGTAGAGCACTTTTTCAAACCGCAAGCCAATTGATATCTGTAGCTAAATGATGTTACTTAGGTAGTGAACTGAAAATTAGTGTGTCACCATGTGAAGGAAAAATTGAAAGAATTTATATGTTCGAGCTGCATGATCTTGTATTTATCAAAGTGAAAGGCTAACCTCATTGGCCTGTAAGACTTGAGCCCTTTGATTTGGACCCCAGTGGTAACCCCTCAAGAAGTACCCCCATCATATATCAAGGCACAAGAGAAATCAGTAGCATCAAAGCAGAAGATTTCTTCCTTTAATGTGAGAACAAGGAATGCTTTAGCAAACTGCTGGAGAGAAAAAATTTCGATGAGGGTCTCCACAAAAAATAATCCAGTCTGTGACCAAAACATGAAGATACAGCATGGTGGACTGAGCAAGAACCAGAATGAGTAGCTGTCCAAGAACACAAGTTGTTTATAGAAGAATGGTATGAGCAATCTAAAGGATTACCTTCCTAACTTGCCTGTTATTGCGTTCCATGACAGCATCAACTCTTCTGGTATGTTTGGTGTGCTGGGTGGGTATTTGCTTTGTTGGAGATGAAGCTAGTTTCTAAGTGTGCTAGATAAAAAAGAGGTGTGATTGATGGCCTTTGGAGGATGGAGAGCATGCTATTACCTATCAATCATTGCATACAGTGCAGGTGTAGCCAACACGATAGGAAAACTTTGCTGCCTGCCTTCAAAGTTTTCCAATCATGTTGACTATGTGCTATGTGCCCAAGTGGTTGGGACTATGTGCCAAAGTTCAAATACTGAGGATCAATTACACAGGCAGCCCAGAACCATGCTACTACACCTCATGCTGATGGGTGGGCTTCACCTGATCATTTTGTCATGTCTGCCCAATTTATTGGTCGTTTGGGAAGAAGTGTGTTAGGTTAAGGAACAGATGAAATGCAAGCAGAATGTCATCTTGAGAGGTCTGGGTGTGACTGAGGGTGATGTGAAGGCTGACTTTCAGGCCATGGTGAGGTGACTGATTGGGCCTGAATGTGACCTGCATGAGGTCAATAGAGTTAGTAGACATTGGATGTTTGAGCAAGATTTATTATGATAATGCTAAGAGTGAGATACTGATGAATGCAAGAGGAGTGTGGGTGATGTGGGAGAGAGGAGAGCATAAAAGAGGCATGACTTCAACAGCTTTATCCTATGGTGCTGGAGGTGCTCGCCCATGCAATGGGGCAGGGTTTGATGCTCCTGGTGCAGGTTGAGGCAATTACATGGTGCTTTCAATCATAGTGCTGCTGTGACTGGTCGTGGTGCTGCTGTGGCTGGTTGTGAAGATGCTGTGGCTTGTTGTGGGGCTGCCATGGCTGGTCGTGGTGTTGTTTCTTACCTTGGTCTCTTACCTTTGCAGCCCCCTCCAGCAGTGTTACAAGCAAGTGAGGAGCAGCAGAGCCACGGGAGGCCAGCACAGCCATGCGCGCCAGTTTAATATTGAGAACAGCTATGTTAACACAAGTATAGGATTGGAATTAGTGCGCACCATTGGCTAATACATGAACCATCCGTATGGATGACAAAAAAAAGAAATAAATTATAGGACAGCACACTAAACAACAAAGAACCATATGAAAAAGCAACACAGATAGACAGACACAGACAGAGACAAAGAGACAGACAGACAGAAAGGAACAGACAGACAGAGACAGACGGACAGACACAGAGACAGACATACAGACACAGAGACAGACAGACACACACAGACATATACACAGACAGACAGACAGAAAGGGACAAACAGAGACAGCCAGACACAGGCAGAAACAGACAGACACAGACAGACAGAGGCTCACGTGCACGCACACACCCCACAACCCATCATTCCATCATCACAGCAATTCATACATATATACTTCAAAAAAAGGAGGGAAAGGTGGCACATCCAAAGCTAGGATACCAACATGATACAGAAGAACCTGCCCCAACCTATACAAACTCAAACAGAACATCAACCAGAAACTCCACAGTAACCCCTTGAATGCAGCCAGGGAATCTGACTCCACCACAAAATTTGTGAGGTTGTTCCACAACTGAACACATGTTACTCCAAAGAATCTCCTCTTGATGTCTGTATTACAAACTGGCATCAAAAGCTTATAGGGATGGCCTCGTGTTTTCGCATCAGACGCTTCCTGAAAAATACCCCCAAGGTTGGTGCCACCATCCAACTTGCAGATCTTCCGGTATTTAATAAGGTCCGCCCTGAGAATCCTTCCTCTTATAGAAAATAAGCCAAATCACTTCAGTCTGGAGAAGTAATCCAACTCAGCCAGACCATCTACACTTCAGGTCCATATCCTCTGCACACACTAGAGAAATCTCAAATCCTCAAGAAAACCCACATTCAACACTGACAAACAATAACCCATGAGAGGCCTGATGTGCATCATGAAGAGGGACACCATGAAGTGAAGACTACAACAAATGGTGGATCTCGGCAGGCTGTTGGCCAATCCTGAAGCCTTACCCACCACCTCTCTAACATGATGGTGGAATTTTAGTTTTACATCAGCCACCACACCAAGGTCCCTGTGGGATTGAACAAACTTTAATGGAATCCCACTCAAATAGTACAGAGCCAGGGGATTCTCATAAGTCCACTTGGCAAACTTCAACACCACACACTTCTCCGAGTTCAGCCTCAAGTTCCAAGACAAAGCAACTGCGCTAACTTTGTCCAAATCCAACAGCAGATGTGACACACCAGCAACTGCCAACTCCTTCACCCGCTTGTACCAAAGGTACAGCTTGTAGTTGTCTGCAAAAGCTTTAAAAGAACACAGCCAAAAACGAATGAATCAAGCCAAGCAAAACTGGCCCAACTCCCACCTGCCTCAGATTGTGAATCAACAGATCATGAGAAACCACATTGAATGCCTTTGAAAAATTGAACAGCACAACAACCACAACAAAGCCATTATCCACCCAGTCTGAAACATCCAAATAAGCCAAGAGAAGCTGATCCCCAGTAGACCAAAATTTCCAGAATCCAAACTGGTGAGGGGAGAGAATCTCATTACTCTCAAGAAACTCAACCAGACCGGATACAATATTCTTTTCCAAACTTTTGTACAGCACACAGAGGTCAGGCTGACAGGACGGTAGTTCAGTGGATCATACCTTGTCTTACCCTCAAACAGAGGGATCATAATTGATTCTAGCCACAAGTCTGGAAGAACTCCACAAAGTAATAACCATTGAAATAGAATTAGCAAAGGCCCCAACAGTGCACCCGCACAACTCTTCAGAAGCTTTGAGTTTAAGCCACTGGGCCCCATTGCTGATGAAGCATCTAGAGCCAACAACATGCTAAGCACCTGAGCATGAGTGACAACTGGATCAGGCATCCCTCCATGAAAGACCTGATTGGAAACTGAATTAGGAGGAGCATCAACAACAAAAATGGAAGCAAACGCATCAGCGAAGTCAACATACTCACCACCAGCAGCGTGAAGAGGACTAACGGATAAAGAACCCTTTGTTTTATTGCAGATGTACAAGTGAAAGAGCTTTGAACACTGGCAAAACCGATCCATGAGATGCTCCTCATACTAAGCACAACTCTGGATGGCAAAGGTTTGATACTGATGGTTCAAGGCCATAAATACGCCCATTGCCAGTACAGAACGAGGATACCCTCTACCGAAGGAATCTCTCACACGCTCGTTGAGGCCAGTTTTTGTGCTATGGCAGCTGAACAAAGTTCAGCTGTGGATTGATGCAATGTTGCTGTGGCTGGTCATGGTGTTGCAGCATCTGACTTGGGGTGCTGAGTTAGTAGTGGTGCTGCTCTGGCTTAGTCAAGAAGGTGGTGCTCCTGACCAAGATGGTTAAGCCACTGGGTCATGTGAACAAATTCACCTCTGTGCTTAGTTCTAGCAATAGATTTTCAATACATTAAAAGTGGGTCCTGTTAATGTTACTTAATAACAAACAAAGCATTTTTCATCATGGATTTATACCAACATAGTAGTTTAAGCATTAGATTTGCTTTTAAAGCAGAGTTTCATGTTTTGGCTATCAGTGAGACTTGCTTTCTACTTGCTTTTGTACAATATTCATCATTGACATTGCTAACTATGGTGCTGGTAGGGAAAACACAGCTGGTACAGCTTGTAAGTATGGATGGCTATTGTATCTGCAAAAGGATTTTGCATTTTTTGTGTTTGAGGTGCACATTTCAAATATTATTGCCAAGCACCTCATCGTACCTGTGAATCGTAGCCGTTTATCACCTACCTTTTTATACAATTTTGGAAAACACCTCCTTATAGAACTTTTAACTTAACTTTTGCCCTGGCAAGGAGGTGATTATCACAGAGGATTTCAATTTACCAACAATTGACAGGTCTCTGGACCCAATTTATGACTACATTTGGCCCATTGAAATGAAATTTTCAGACTTCCACACATCATGGACTTTTGCAGTGGGTAAAGGAGCTCACTTTTTTACTGTCTGACAATATACTAAATCTAGTTCCCACATCTGAGAAGGATCATGTTGGTGTGGTATCTGTTTTGCCACCTCTGCCTTGCTGCCAGCCTTTTCCTGTTGTTCTCAGGTATATCTTTGGTAGAGAAGGGCCAGAGCTTGAGGTTGTTGGTGAGAAACATCAGGAGTAAGGGGAAGTAGGCTAGAATTTTGCAGGGGTGTCTTAGATTGACTGGGTGCTAGAATTAAGCTATTCTCAAGTGATAAGATTCATCACTTCTGCAGTCAGTTTTGATGTCCCTCATTGATGAGATCATAGCTCCCTCTTGTGCCAGTTTGTTCTGGTCCTCCATGGGCTGTCAGGGCACCCCTGCTTTTGCTCACAATTGAGCTAAGGCATTGAATGCATCTAAGCAGGTTGGGAGAGCAGAGGGCTGCAATTCAGCAATTTCCCTAGAAAGGCTTGAAACGTACAATGAGTTAATTAGGAACATATTTATTTTACCAATTCCTGAAAGTGCAAGTCCAATTTACTAATCAGGCCTGATAACATTCAGCTGTTCCAAGCTCATGTCAGAAATAAAAACATTGGTTGCGCACCTATTGGTCCTCTTTGTCTGCTGAGTAGTGAGGTAATACAGGATCCCAGCAGTCTTTTTAGACTTTTTTTGTGAATTTTCATCAGTGCAGCTCCCACCCCCCAAACCACTTTCCAGTTATTTGTGGTTAGTTTATTGGATGTTGACTTCTCTAGGGTGAGGGGATGCTGTACTCCTTTAGCTCTTGATTCCAGTTCCAGTATGGGACCAGATTGTTTCCACCCATATCTGCAGAGGAGCAGAGCAAATGAGCTCATCCTCCTTTTGCTTAATGTTTCAAACATGAACAAAGACAATAGGTTTTCCTGAAATCTTGATCAAATTGTTCCAAAAATCCCAGTATATGTCCCATACTGATCTTCTGAATCACAGACAAATACACATGACATCTGTCAAGCTTACAGGTTTTCCAAATAACCGTAGCCCACTGAGGACCAATTGCTGCTGACCTATGATGATGTTGGGAGGAAGATTGATGAAGGACATATTAGTGATGTCATAATACTTGACTTTTGAAAAGCATTTGATGTGGTTAATTATACTGTGCTTCTGTCTGGATGTTTGTGATTTTTTGCTGGTCTAGGTCTCTGCCATCTTCCCTTTGGCAGAATGAGCAGCCCAGTTGATGTGGATAGCAATGTTCCATAGGGCTCTGTCCTTGGACAACTCTATATTAATCACATCTCTGCAGTCTTGGATGCAAGTTAAAGGCATTAGCAGATGACACCAAGTTGCACCTCAGATACTCACGCAAGAATACTGAGCTTGCCATTCAGCGAGTCCAGTCACTCTGTTACTGGGGCTTGCTCTATTATCCCAAGCTATATCAATGCCTTGGTCTTGGTGACATGACTGCGCACTTTGTTACTTACTTTCCAGCTTCCTATTTGTTGATGTATATACATGTATATGAAGTTTGATCTAGTTAGATAATTAGATGTTCTTTGTTTCAGATAATTTCTATCTTTAAATGTTCTGTATTCACCTTGACTCCCAACTGCTTGCATCATTATTAATCTTATATTGCTACTGTATTGGGCGAGTGTAATATTTGTATAAGCTGCATCGTGGGAGTAGCCAAGTATAATTAAGATAGTATTTCTATAGGCTAAAAGTCTTCTTGTTTGTATTTGTTGTTCATTACAGTTGCCTTCTTTGTGTCTTATCTCTTGCATATTGCTCTGCTATTTGCTTCGATTCTTGCCTTGATAAATTTGTACTCATCATTTTTTATTTCCATTTGCTCAAGTTCCATTCCTATGGTGCTTGATTTGTATACATTGTCCTTTTGATTAATTTTAAGTTGCTTTTCCTCTTTTTGGTTTTCCTTGGTTCAAGTCTATTCCTGCATCATGCCTTCTGCAAGCATGATACGCTTCTGCATGTTGAATTAAGTTTCAACTTTCCATCAAAATTTTATCACTGATCTAACCGACCTTTCAAAATGAACTACCAGTTTGGTAAGCTGAACTAATTATTATTCATGGTTTTTGTCATAACAGCTTCATGATCACATAGCTACCCATGCTCTGCTATGCTGCCTTTTCCCATTCTAAATTTGTATAGTTACAGTCTGGTTAGTCTAATACTTAGGTCAGTTACATCTTTTTATCACCTTACATCTAAATTCTTGTCCACTTCTAGTTACCTCTGCTAATAGAGACCTCTTGCTGACCAAATTGTAAAGTAGCTACCTAACTTCTGACTCACTTCAAGTGCTCAAGATTATTATAATTATAGAAGTAACTAGTTTACATCCTTAATAGATAACTGCACTTTCTCTACAACTCAACTTTGCAGCCCCTAACTTGCCCGACAGCCTGCTAACAGGTCAAGCAAGCATGGGAGGCAGTATACCTTGGCCGGCCAGCATTAAAAAAGAAAACATGGCACAAAAACTGCAACAGGATGCTGGTTGGAATGCGCTTAACAGGTCAAAGAAAGACAACACCTAAGTCAGTCAACCACTGCATACAACTGTCAGAAACAGCAAGATGAATTGAAAATTAAATACACCGGAACTAGCAAAATTCATACAGCACCTCTCCCAACTATTCAACTATGGCTCTCTTGAAGTCATGAAGGGAATCACACTGAACAACATCAGCGGGCAGTCTGTTTCAAACCTGCACACATGAATAAAAGAATCTGTGTTTATAGTTTGTCAGACAGAAAGAAACCCCCAGCTTGAAAGAATGCCCACATGTGCCAATATCTGGAGCTCTCTCAAAAAGAGCAGTCAACACAAATCTACAGAACAATGAAAAATCTTACAACACTTCACCCGAACTGAAAGCAACAACCTCCCTGGGACAGAAATGAACTGCAAAGCTCCCAGCCTCTCACCATAGTCTACACCACCCAGCCCATCAATCTCCCTGGTCCACCATCTCTGCACAGACTCAAACAGTCTCAGATCCCATAAATATCCCACATTCCACACGCACAAGCAATAGTCCAAGATGGGTCTTATATGAGAAACAAACAATGACACCATGGAAACAGAACTCCTATTGACAGTAGAGCAAAGCAGACTGGTCGTGAGAGTGGAAGCTTTTCTTACAGCACTCCTCATGTGGATATGAAACCGCAGCCTCAAATTGATAAAGCACACAAGTCCCTGCAGGAATCAACAGGCTTGAGTACCACACCATTCAAATTATAAGCAATTCTATCATCAAGCTGCTTCAATTTAAGACGACCCTGTAGATTTGCATAAAGACACTAGTCAATGTTCAGCAAAAGATTCCACAACAGCAACACAGACTGTGCCAAATTTAAACAAGACAGACCCAGAAAAACTGCTCGTACATTGTGTGGGAAACTCAAATAAAGTTTGAAGTCTTGCCTTCAACTGACCAACCACGCCCACGACTCCCCCCACAGAAACGCACATTTGCCTTCCTATATGAAAACTATGAATCCAGTCCCACAATCCACCAGCAATACCCACACATCTCAGTTTGTCCAACAAATCAGAGTGATTGACAACATTGAATGCCTTTGAGAAATTCAGGAAGACCACATCAACAACCATCCTATCATCCACTAGATTAGCAACCTTGCCATAAGTGAGCAAAAGCTGATCCCCCATGCTCTTTCCCACCCTAAAACCAAACTGACCATCAGACAAAAATGCCAGAATCTTCCAGAAAAGACCACCTGGGACACAACAACCCGCTCCAGCGCCTTACAACAAACAGAAGTGAGACTCACAGGACAATAATTGAGAGGGTTACTTCTTGAACAATACTTGAATAAAGGAACAACACAAGATTCCTTTCAGGCCCCTGGCAAAACTCCACAGCTTAAAGACTTTGCAAAAAACAAAGAATGGCAAGGACAGTTGCCAAGAACACAATTTCAAAACACCAGGGTGAATACCATCAGGATCAAGGGCAAAAGATGAGTCTGAACAATCAATAACCTAGGAAACTAACAATCTAGTGACACAAATCTCAACAAATTTTCCAGGAAAAAATTAATGTGGGGAAGGGCCAACAGGATCAGAATCCCCAGAAAAAAACAAAAAAGAATCCACAAGCAGCGGACTCATGTCACTCCAACATGCAACAACCTCACCAGATGGAAGTTTCAGAGGACCAACAGGAGGACAGCTCTTCTTTCTCCTTCTGATATAAGAGTGAAACATCTTGGGAGCCACAGAGAAGTGGTCTGCTCAAACAAACCCTGACTGTGGCATGAAAAATTTCCATAGCTAGCTTCTGATCCACTTCTGTAGCCACCTCCCCATGATGCTTACTCAAAAGCTTGTACTGTGCTAAAGCCCTAGATCTACTGATCATCAGCTCTTTAGGAGGGCCCCACAGCCAGCTCAGCCATGTAGCAGGGTTCTGAGTGGGAACAAACCTGTCAACAAGTGAATGGACAATTTACTGAAACAAACTTTAATTCTCCTCCACAGTGCCATACAGGAACTCATAATGCCAGTCAACATCTGCTATAACCTCTCTCCTACTCCTGTAATCTCCACAAAACCAAACAACTGATTTTAAACCAGGACCAGCTGCAACATCATTCATCTGAAAGATATACTCCACCAAGACAGGGACATCGTGGCACCGAGGGAGAGGAGGCAAAACTGCCACAGAAGACACCCAATCCTCCTCTGTAGTCAGCACCAGATCAAGAATGCAGCCCAAATCAACAAAAGTACTTCCACAAAGAAAAAAAAAAGAAACTGAGAATCAATGGGAGGAATATAATTATTATAAATGTCTACAAACCAATCTAATGAAGGAAGTTAAAATCACCATGAACAACAACCTCTCTACCAACACAAAATGCCAGCAAGAATTCAATCAGCTCGGCATTCTCTTCAGCTGAATAGGATAGCAGGCAGTAAGCTGCCACAACTGAAACCTCATAATAAAGGAGGGAAACGGCAGCAACATCGGGCAAACTCACCTCAATTGGCACAAACTTCAAATTGTTTGCAACATACAAACAAACTCCATGCTTCATCACTTCCCTCACCACATCTTTCCTCACAAGCTGAAGCCCCGTCAAATCAACAAAGGAAGACGGTACAGAAGAGGTCAACCAAGACACACACGTTGATCAACTGCAAATCCCACTGCTGCACCATATGACCAATGTACAGGACCTTATTCATAAGAGAATTCAAATTGACACAGCACAACCGCAGACCAGTTAAATTTATCTGCAAAGACCAACCATCTAGTTTAAAGCACCACCACCACAGACAGCCACCCTGGGTTCAAGCTGACACATGTGGTCCCATCCATGTGGGCAAAGTAAGAACTCCAAAGTAGGTTGGATACCATTGAATATGCAAGGTCCTGGAATTGTAAGATAGTATTCAGATAAGTGTGTTGAACTGCACTATTAGAGGTTGAATCGATTTTCAATGGTCTGGTTCCAGTTAACTTCCTGCAAGGAAGAGTATTGTAGTTTTTGTCACTGCATACAGCTACAGATTTAGATCTGAGTATGGATCAAAGTTTTAGATTCCACAACCATATTTGTATGGTGGTGGCAAAGGCTGCTGGGTTGGCTAAATATTTGTTGAGATCAAAGTCTGTAAATGCCCAGAGCTTATGCTGTCCATTTATAGTGCTGACCTCTAAAAAAAACATGTAAAAAGTTGATAAAAAACACGTCTTTGCCACAGAATTATGAGGAACTTTTTTAGATTAAAAAGTTTCCACCATTTAATTGTTTATAAGCATTCACAAAAAAAAAAATCATTCCATACAGATTTTTTTTTACATTTTGGTTTGTTACAAAAACTTTGCAGTTTGCAAATTTTGGAGGATTTTTTGTCTATTTTCAAGGCAACACAATGCCTTTTCCATAACCTTCTCCACATTTCTTGTTTTAATTTATGTTTGGCCATTCAATGGATGAGTTTCAGTTTAGCTTATGCATGTCTGATTAATTTCCTTGCCTCCCTCCCCCCCTCAAAAACTGAAAAAAAGTGTCCCTAAAAAACACCCACTCACAAAAAATCTACAAAAATTTGTAGTTACATCCCTTATCATTCTACATTTACACTTTATATACTTTCCTGGTCACACTAATGGCTTACCAAAAGATTTCATAAATACTAAAATGCTTTCTAAAAAAACTTTTGGGTCCTAA
This sequence comes from Gammarus roeselii, assembly GCA_016164225.1. Lineage (NCBI taxonomy): Eukaryota > Metazoa > Arthropoda > Malacostraca > Amphipoda > Gammaridae > Gammarus > Gammarus roeselii. The sequence goes on from SDVV010006965.1 coordinate 11,576, forward strand.
AAAAAACAACGAGTGAGAAACAAAAACCTATCGGATTAAAAAAACATCGGTAAAAAAAACATTGAGAGATATAAAAAAAAAATTGCAAGTGCTTCCAGCCGCAGAGTATGATCATAAAATTACTGACAGATTTAGAACTGCTTGACAAGAAACAAAAACTAAAATATCCTAGATTTTTTGTATACGTTTGTTTAGGTAACACATTTTTTTCATGAACAGCAGGTTTTATTTGAAGTTTGTTGAAAAAAAAATCCAAACTAATGGCGACAAAAAAAAAATGGTTATTTAGCTGAGGGGAATCCTTGATAAAAAAAATCTACATTCTGGAAGTTGGAATTATTGAAGAGCAGACCAAAAACTAAAAAATGTTTTGTTCAGAAGCCAGCATATGTTGAGCAAATTTTTTCAGTCATGAGTTATGCAATGTGCATTTGGAACACCAAATATTGTAGGAACTGCAGGCTTACTCACATTGGTGGCCTCAAGATTGCTCCACATCATGGCAAAGCCAGAGTGCAGAACATGACAGGAGGCACAAATGGTACAGCACAACAGAACTGTGAAAGCACAGCAAAATAATAGGTCGTATTTTTTTCAACTTTGTGCTTCTCGCAACAGATCATACAGCAAACTTACTTGGATACTTATTGAAATAAAAAATATTGTAAGGAGAATAAGGAGAAGAATGGACCAGAAACATTGAAACACTTTCTGACATGGACTAAGGCAGTTATTGAGGAGCCTGGATTTGCAACTCATCTTCCGAGGGCAGACCTGATAAAATACTGGAAAATTGCATGATAAATCTGAGAATTTGCTAAATATGTTTTCATCGGCTCTGAGAGTTGACACTAGGGAGTCATTTAATGAGGTTGGTATTCCCTTCTTGCTCTTCTGATGCCTGCAGTAGGTCCTTCAGTGTGAGATGCACTGGTGTGTGGAATGGCTTGCCTACTGCTGTATGGCAGTTGACAGGTATTGCTCACTATTAGCAAGCTTTTGCTGATCTGATGTATGACAAATTTGCAGATTTTGACTTTATTAATCAAGTTAATCTGGTAGCTATATGGAAGCCTCGACTGGGGTGACTTCCCACATTTTCCGCATACTTTGAAATCACTCAAAAAATAGGCGGGCGAGAAACTTTGTACTTACAGTGTGTATAACTCATACAATGACCATGAAGCACCGTAAGTTTTAACATTCTGTCATCAACCAAAAAAAATTATTTGCAAAAAAACATGCGGCCAGCTATGGCCCCCAATCGAGGGTGATTTTCTGCACCAATAGAGTGATTTTATGCACCCCCCATATATCAATAATTGAATGCAAATTTAAAGTTTGAGAGTACCAATCAAAAGAGCATGCCTATATTAGTATATATCAGTTGCTCGAAATAAAATTTTGAGTAGAATATTACATCTGTGACAGGTGTTTTAGATGCTCGTGTTTTGCTGCTGTCATACCTGACTGTCAAAGGATTTTTTTACCTGATTTTACCTTGGGAAACTAAGTTTTTCCTATAGTAATTGCAAACAAATATAACTGGAAGTCATTTCTCCACATCTTAAACTTATCACGCTAAAGTATCAGTAAATGAACAAATAATAGAAAAATTGATCTTTTTAATAATGCCATAAACAGGTAAAAAATTTATTTCTCAAATTCTATAGCAAACTAATCGCATTAACATGAATACAAGGCATGCTAGGTAAGGTATTGTTATATGGATATGAAAATATGGCAAAAAAAAGTTCATTTGTGGGTGTTATAAATCGGGTCACTATTAAATTAGATACGCATTTGAAATTAACTGGTGTTATCATTTTTAATGGTCATTTACTTCCAGATGTCATTATATGTGCGCAGAATTGCATTTAACTACTTTTCATGGAAGAAAAATGGAGACATTTAGCAACAAAATAGATACGGGGAATCCCCCTCTCTCCCCAATTGTTTTTTCACCTTTGATTCCCCGCGGTTGTGTATTTATATATATCTACAAAAGTTTAGGTTTCTTTCCAAAATCCTTCCCATACAACAAAAATCGACATGTTTTGAGTATTGACACCAAATTTGGCTCTTATCCAATGTAAACTCTAGCTACAACATCAAAGTTTGCAAAACATTGATTTTTCCCAAACCAAAATCATCAGGGAACTGGAAAACACAGGTTCACTTTGGTGATCTTTCAATAATTCTATGGGGGTATAGAATTTCTATCAGTAGTCGACACTTGCTAACAAAGATATGTTCTTTCAAGTCTCAAGGTCAAATAGTGACATTTACGACGTTTTGATGCTCTAAAGGGGGGTGCAAGGAGTCGCCCTATGTTGCCGACCGCAGGGAATTACCCAGTCAACGCTACCTTATAGGTTACCTTCGTATTTCTTACAACAAATAAATTTCTGTGGCACTAAAATAAAATCCAAAGTTTGCTTGTTTAAACACTTTCAAAATTATTGTCATGCCATTATATTCATACAATAATCCTAGCAAACTGGAGTTGTAAGTATGTCTGAGTTTGAAGAAATTACTAAATTAAAGTGGTTTGTAATTACAAAACAGAAAAAAAATCAAATAAAGAAGACAGCTCATAGGGGCTGTCTCCTTTGACAGCTGCATATGAGATCCATATAAAACTGGGATCCAAGTTGTAGCACTATCTTTTTATTATTTAGCTGATATATACTTATATAATCATACTCCACTTCTTTTATTGTCACTCCCTAACTTAATATTTCCATATAAATTTAGCACAGGCAGTTTCCCCAGTTTAGGGGATTTGACCACAGTCCACAGGCAGTTTGGAGGGACTGTTGAAACTTCTGGTTTCCTTAAGGTCCCAAAATAGTACTACACAAATTGAATATAAGGTTTCTAGGTTACATACTCAAAAATTGAATGCAAAGTTTGCAGAATATGTGGGAGTCACTCGTGTTGACTGATGCTTGGCTATATTATATTCAGTGACATTGTAACTGGGTCACTCTAAAATATACATATAGTTAGAAGGATTGTACACACTGACCTTTGAAAATCAACAGTCTTTGTATCGTAATATATTTAATGGTTTAGTACAACATAGTTTCTGGACAAAATAAATGGATTCATATGGGAGTACGAATATAACAGCCGCAGCAGCTGCTGAACATTTCTAACTGCGCGCTTATAGGTTGTTTACTTCGGATCAGCTGCAAGCTATCGAACAACTTTTCACTTCACCGACAACTTTTCAGGGAGGATATATACTTATACCACACTCATAAGGAGAAAACTAAGGTCATGGTCGATGGCGACACAAATGACTGTCAACAGGGGAATTAAAACTTTAACAAACCCCTCAGATTTCGAGGAGAAATGAATGAAACTAGATAAGTTGATAGCTCAGCCATTGATTATCAGACGGATTCTAGACGTGACCTACAACAGTGCCATATTATCACTCTCCAACTATTCTTTTACAAAGTACTCGGAAACGAAGAGTAAAGAATAAACCTCGAACTTATAGGTAGATGGATTTTTGTTTGATAATTATCACGCATAACTACACTTACCGGGGTTATTTATTGGCATTTTATAGTTGTTCAAACATACGCGCCCACCATTATGGTCACAACTAATAGTTGGAATATCTGGAAACGGGAAATTTACCGAAATCATAATTCATTGGACATTCATGACGATATCAACATTTCTGTAGATCAAGTTGGGCAGTGCACCTTCAATTGTTTAAAGTTTTAAAAAAATCATATTATTTTGAAGTGAAATTATCTTTCGCTTCTTCTATTAACGGTTTATTGTTGTGGAATTATAGTCTTTTCCCTTTCTGATCATGTTCCTGGTGCATTCGTCGTGAAGCAAATGTGCCAGATCTATCAAAATATGTTCTATTTCTTCAATATTGCTTATAATTTTATGAACAAGAGTATTATCTATCTACGTTGAAAGTTGCTGTATGTGACGAAATTTTATACAATTACAAATTTTCCCATTAGTTTGGATCTTCGGAAAATATTTATTATGACTTGTCACTCAATTTAGTCCCGCCATCTCTGTTCAAGGTGGAAATTCTTCCGCTATAAACATGTTAATTATTGAGATTAAAACACAAACAAGTAAACTTATTTGAACACAATTTCTCTGCATAAATACTGCTTATCTTTATTTCATTGTTTTAAAGCTATTCCACGCAAATGATTAGCAACTTCTCATCAAATTTAGCAGCAAGAAGATGGATATGTTTCCAAGTGCCAACGAGATGACGTCTAAACACCAGGATAATTTGCTGCTGGGATTATATGATAAAATAATGACGAATTTATTAAAAGTCGTCAAGGACATGGTGGAAAATTTGACAAACCTAACTAAATCCAGTACAAATTTGAATAATCCGCCTGAGTATAGGTGCATCGAAATGACGTCGAAACCCCTTGACCAACTGCTGCTGGAATTATTTTATTGCTTCGTCGACTATATACAGAGAAAAATTATCAAAGGACAGGGAGTGCATCAACTGTCCGTGGAAGTATAGAAGCTGAAATGGCGAAATTTGCATTGTAAAAAACGATTGAGTGTTAAAGGAGTTGAGACGTCTGTTTTTTGTGTGTTTACAGACGCGCATTAGACTTTTAATAGAGTAAATCATTGGACTTTGTTCAGAAAATAAATTTACCGAGGCGACCTTCTTCATATTGTGCAATTGTTGGTATTTTGGTCCAGGGAACAGAAATTCTTTGTGGGTATTTCAAAATTGGCTGCTTATCATTGTTTGAATGGAATTAGACAAGGAAGTCAGCTTGGGTTGTTGTTGTATAACGTGTACACTGATGAGATGAATTGCTTTCTAAGTCGAGAAAATCAAAATTATCGTGTCATCAATTGCTGTGTTAACAATTTTACTTATGTTGAACATTATATATCACACTTCAGAAAACCGTTGGTAGTTAGACATTAACTTTATCGCGACTGAAATCAAATTTAGTGGTGATACGTAGGAAGGTGTAGATGAATTTCAATATCACGGGCACATCGTCACAGCAGATTACAGAGATGACATGGGTGTTGCAAAACAAACAAGGCGCAAATTGTAATAAGTAACCTGCTGATACGGGAATTATCCCTTGCACCAATGGAAGGTAAGAACCAACTCTTCAAATCAAACTGTTTTCCGATATATTTTTTACGCTGGGGAGAAATTTCTTTCAAAAATATCATGAAACAATTTACAGTGACTCATAATGACTTTGACAGACAACTGATGCAAGTCACATGTTCTACGTCAGTGAGTGTGCTGTGCGACGTCAGCGAGCGCGTGCTATGTACAGCAACGAGCGTGCTATTCGACGTCAGTGAGCATGGTTCTACTGAAAACCAGTCAGGTCACATCAGCCGCACACAGCCTTATGACCCGAGTAATGTGTTCTTTATATGAAATCCTGATTGCAACATGCTCTGATAATACGTTCGCTTCCTCGTCATTGTTAATTTGCTAGGGAGAATTGCTGTAATCACAAGTAGAATAAAGTTAAAGATATAGACACTGGGCCAAATTCCCTTAGAATGAAGGTGGCCAACGGCAAGGCGCACCTCACACTCCTCTCATACACACACACTCGCACAACTTAGCCCTTTTGCGCTAAGGGGTCCGGCCAGAAGACCCCGCGACACACACTCTGGGTCATGATCGCAGTCCGAGGTTAGTGTCAGCAGCAGGGCTTGACACTGTGACTGGTTTACTCCTGCTGCGTCTTGATGACTATTACCCCATTAGCCCACGACAAGATCCCAAAGGTAGGAAAGCACATCAGGATTGCGTTAAAAATCGACTATCTCCCATCATTCTCTACTATTGCCTGTCCAATGCACGCTTTCGTGCCAGCTCCAAACTCATACATCTCCGTCCTAACGCCTGCTTTACGCCATTCATCCACCCTAATTTAGATTGCCCTCTAGGCCTGCGTCTACTCACCTTCACCATTTCAGAATACGCGTATATACTCTGTCTTCTAACTTCTTCACCGTCCTAGTTGAAATTCTAACAACGTGATATTGATCCTGTCTCCCTTCAGCCATGCTCCTCAAACATTTAATCTCATACTCATATAATCTTTTCCTCCTTCTGCTCTCACTCCCCAAGTTTCAGCTCCGTAGAACGCAGTCGCGACAACTACCTCTTCATACAACCCTCTCTTTGATTCCATCGCCAATGACATACAGTTCATGTCAATCTTTATTGCACCCAGTGCTTTATAGCCTCCATTCAGGCACGACTTCACCACAATTTCCATCACTTCAGTCTGCTCCACATGAGAACCCTGGTACTTTAAACAGTGAATCGAAAGCTTTACTATGGTCAATGAAAGTTGCAACAGTAACTTTCCCACTATCAAACCTATTAACAACATCTCCAGTGAATATTAATAAAGCATGCTCTGTTTTTCTGGTAGCCTGGAAACTGTATTGATTTTGGCAGATAGGGTATTAGAAACAAAGTGTATGCATATAT
>SDVV010006967.1:0-18079 GCA_016164225.1 Gammarus roeselii
ATGTAAGTAAATAAAGTGAAAGGTGTTAGTAAATTTTTCAAAAAGTCAACATCATTGCAATTATTAGTGATTGAACAAAGTTTAGCCCAGTGTCTCTTATTCGTGGCTCACAGAAGACACCCGTCGACTCGGGGATGACAATCAGGATCGGTCAGAAGATCATCAGCCTTACCATATTATGATGCACATATCATTGTGATTGGATATCACCTTCAGTTTCACTTTCATTTTGCCTCCCTCATATCGCAGCCATGGCGGAGTGGTTAGCGTATCCGATTGCAGTGTCAGCCTCTGGTGCTGCATGTCGCGAGTTCAAGACTCGGCAGGGACACGGCGGTCTTGTGGCGGGGAGTTTGGGCTTCCCCCCCCTCAGTGTCTGCCTTACTTAGCCACCACCCTAACTAGGGGGAAACGGCTGTATGTCTATACATACATACATATATCAACTTGCATACATTTTCTTTTTATCATCCTTCTAACACCATTCGTCAAGCAATCGTTAGCAGGAGAAACAAACGACAGAGACACATGAAGACAACATCGTACTTCATATGCTGTTTTTTGAGTTCGCCAGCAACAAAACTTCTTGTGTTAACACATACGAATAACATAACTTATTTGAATTCCTCTTGTGTACTTAGTTCAGTACGATTGTTGCATTCAAAATCTTCTGTCCGACTAACAACGCATTAAAACGTCAAATCAAATCTACGGAGTTCACTCCGAACATTCAAGTTACTTTCCGGCATCTTCAATTTTTAAAGCTTATGATCTGTGTTGAATTCATCAATAGCACAAACGTCAATAACATCTTGTTATTGAGCAGGAGATCTTTAATTATTTCAAATGATTGCTTATACTGAGATTGAATGAATTATTAATATCGTAATAAATATCTGCTGTCATCAATGTTATATGAAAAATTAGGCCATAGTTCAATTATGGAACAGTCGCAGAAATGTGCGCCCACGCAATTTGCTGCTGCATGTCTCTTATCTGTGCATGCTGCATCAATGCATGCTGCATAAATGTATGCTGCATCAATACATTTGCATCATAGCATGCTGAATCAATGCATGCTGCATCAATGCATGTTGTATCAATGCATGCTACATCAATGCATGCTGCATCAATGTATGCTGCATCAATGCATGCTGAATCAATTTATGCTGCATCAATGCATGCTGCATCAATGCATGCTGCATCAATGCATGCTGCATCAATGCATGCTGTATCAAAGCATGCTGTATCAATGCATGCTGTATCAATGCATGCTGCATCAATGCATGCTGCATCAATGCATGCTGCATCAATGCATGCTGCATCAATACATGCTGTATCAATGCATGCTGAATCATCCATGCTGCATCAATGCATGCTGCATCAATGCATGCTGCATCAATGCATGCTGCATCAATGCATGCTGCATCAATGCATGCTGCATCAATGTATGCTGCATCAATGCATTTGCATCATAGCATGCTGCATCAATGCATGCTGCATCAATGCATGCTGCATCAATTCATGCTGTATCAATGCATGCTGCATCAATGTATGCTGTATAAATGCATGCTGCATCAATGCATGCTGCATCAATGCATGCTGCATCAATGCATGCTGCATCAATGCATGCTGCATCAATGCATGCTGCATCAATGCATGCTGCATCAATGCATGCTGCATCAATGCATGCTGCATCAATGCATGCTGCTTCAAAGCATGCTGCATCAATGCATGCTGCATCAACGCACGCTACATCAATGTATGCTGCATCAATGCATTTGCATCATAGCATGCTGCATCAATGCATGCTGCATCAATGCATGCTTCATCAATGCATGCTTTATCAATGCATGCTGCATCAATGTATGCTGTATAAATGCATGCTGCATCAATGCATGCTGCATCAATGCATGCTGCATCAATGCATGCTGCATCAATGCATGCTCCATCAACGCATGCTGAATCAACGCATGCTGCATCAATGCATGCTGCCTCAATGCATGCTGCATCAATGCATGCTGCATCAATGCATGCTGCACCAACGCAAACTGCATCAATGCTTGCTGCATCAATGCTTGCTGCATCAATGCATTTTGCATCATAGCATGCTGCATCAATGCATGCTGCATCAATGCATGCTGCATCAATGCATGCTGCATCAATGTATGCTGCATCAATGCATTTGCATCAGAGCATGCTGAATCAATGCATGCTGCATCAATGCATGCTGTATCAATGCATGCTGAATCAATGCATGCTGCATCAATGCATGCTGCATCAATGCATGCTGCATCAATGCATGCTGCATCAATGTATGCTGCATAAATGCATGCTGAATCAATTCATGCTGAACCAATTCATGCTGCATCAATGTATGCTGCATCAATGCATGCTGCATCAATTCATGCTGTATCAAAGAATGCTGTATCAATGCATGCTTTATCAATGCATGCTGCATCGATGCATGCTGCATCAATGCATGCTGCATCAATGCATGCTGCATCAATGCATGCTGCATCAATGTATTCTGCATCAAAGCATTTGCATCACAGCATGCTGCATCAATGCATGCTGCATCAATGCATGCTGCATCAATGCATGCTGCATCAATGCATGCTGCATCAATGTATGCTGTATAAATGCATGCTGCATCAATGAATGCTGCATCAATGCATGCTGCATCAATGCATGCTGTATCAATGCATGCTGCATCAATGCATGCTGCATCAATGCATGCTGCATCAATGCATGCTGCATCAATGCATGCTGTATCAATGCATGCTGCATCAATGTGTGCTGCATCAATGCATTTGCATCATAGCATGCTGAATCAATGCATACTGCATCAATGCATGCTGTATAAATGCATGCTTTATCAATGCATGCTGCATCAATGCATGCTGCATCAATGCATGCTGCATCAATGTATGCTGCATCAATGCATGCTGAATCAATTCATGCTGAATCAATTCATGCTGCATCAATGCATGCTGCATCAATGCATGCTGCATCAATTCATGCTGTATCAAAGAATGCTGTATCAATGTATGCTGCTTCAAAGCATGATGCATCAATGCATGCTGCATCACATGCTGAGTACCTCCTGTCAAAACATGCTGCAACCATATATGTCGCTCCTGTTATCAATATATGCTGCGTCACTTCCATGCACGCTGTGCTCCTCCTATCAATTCATGCTGCGCTCCTCCAATCAAAGCTTGTTGGGCTCCTCTTATCAATGCATGCTGCGTTCCTTCTATCAATGCATGCTGAGTTCCTCCTATCAATGCATACTGCGATTCTCCTATCAATGCATGCTGCGCTCCTCCTATCAATGCATGCTGTGCTCCTCCTATCAATGAATGCTGCGTTCCTCCTATCAATGCATGCTTCGCTCCTTCTATCAATGCATGCTGTGCTCCTCCAATCAAAGCATGTTGTGCTCCTCTTATCAATGCATGATGTGCTCCTCCTATCAATGCATGCTGCGCTCCTCCTATCAATGCATGCTGCGCTCCTCCTATCAATGCAAGCTGCGCTACTACTATCAATATATGCTGCGCTCCTCCTATCAATGAATGCTGCGCTCCTCCTATCAATGCATGTTTTGTTCCTCCTATCAATGCAGGCTGCGCTCCTCTCATTATTGCATGGTAAACAAAAGCAGAAATGGTGAGGAAATGGTAGGCGTCTGAATTTAAAACTATGAAAAGGATAACTATTTATTGGAGGCAAATTGAAATTTTTCTGATCGCTGTCAATGCAACGTAAAGTTTAGTGACCTCAGCACCTGGTCGCAAAACAAGATACTTTTAATAACAATGATTCCTGTCAGCTATGACGGACTTGGACAATTTGATTACGAATAAATGGAATGAGTCACCCAACCACTAGTTAACAAAAATATGATAGTAATAGAGAAGATATTTTCATATTAGCTACACCATAATGTTTTGCAAGAATAAGTTTGCTGTGCTGGCGTCCTATTCCTGTCGAAAAAAAAATTCTAGGATGTAAGAGAATGTTGAAAAGTTTTCAAAATGTAATGTAATGCGATGATCGTTTGCCGATTAATGTCGATTAAAATAAATTGTATATATGATATTTATGAAAGATGATATTAGAAAAATTGCTGGTCGATTTGGATATTTGTCATCGTGCGATAGAAGCAGAAGGGCAGCATCAGTGTGTATTAGGCCATTAGGCAGGCCCTGAAAGTATATGCGACAGCACCAACTGTGTGCACGCATCATCTTTGCATCAGCATCACCGTTGCTTCAGCACCTCCTTTGCACCAGCACCATCTTTACACCTGCATCTTTTTTTGCATCAGCACCAAATTTGCCCCAGTACCATTTTTGTACCGCACTATCTCTGTTCCAGCATCACCTTTGCACCAACACAACTTTTGCACTAGCACAACCTTTGAACCAGTACCACCTCTGAACCAATACTACCTTTGCATTAGCCTTCCTTTTACATCATCAACACCCATGCACTAGTACCACCTTTGCACCAGCATCACCTTTGCAGAGTTTCTGCATCACAACCGTGCAGCTTTCCCTCCATCTTTTCGCCGCTTTTGTCTGCCGCGGCAATGCAGCGATTCAGCTATGCAGCAACGCAGCAATGCAGCAGTTACTCCGAGCTTTTCCTTCCAAGTCTGGCAGCCTTTCTCATCGTCTGCTGCAGGCTCCAAAATACGCCTTTCTTCTCGGGCTAGTTTGCGTTAAATTGCGGCAATCTTATCTCCAATTAAAACATCGATCGAACATTTTTGTTTGCTTCCTTCTCCTGACCATCACCCTTTCTTCCACCTCCCCATTCCCTCCCGCAACTCTCATCCATTTTCCTCCTCCGTTCTAATAAGCCCCCTATATTTTTCCCGCTTCCCCCATTCCAGTATGATTTTTCCCTGAAACTTTTCCATACCTCAAGTGCAGCCTAGCATTTTTCCCTCAGAAGACTGACATGTTCTTGCCTCAAAGGTTCTTACATGGAATTTAAGCAACATGATGTTTTAGGGTAATTAGAACAGCTGCTCCCGAAAAGTAATTTGAGAATAAGTACGGAAATTTCCTCATTATTGGCTTAAAGATACACATGGTCTCTGAAGGGGAGACTGCAAGTTGTTTCGTTTTAGAGAGAAGTTGAACTCACATTGTTTTGCTCATGAACTTTTTACAGATTATTCAAACGCTGAACCATCTCTAAAGAATTTGTTAACCTTAAACTGGCTAGCTCAGCTGGTATCAATCTCAATCAAAACTCCCTTTAGAGGTTTCGTATGTGCAAATAATAAAAATGGAGAGACCGTCAATAATTTTGTCTGCAGCTCAGATGGTTGCGTATTCCTATACGTCACAGCAGTATCAGGGATATAGCTACACTTTGACCTTCGAACATTGTATTCCAAAATGTTGATCCTTCTTAACAAATTGACTGAATAGATACAACCAATAATCATAAGCTTGTATCAAATATTATCTGAGTAGGGTCGGGAGAAGACTTGAAAAGAATTTCAAATAACAGGACTATGAGACATCGGATTCAGAATATTGATTATGCTTAATGGAGGCCATTCACCGATCAGTCAGGACAGTTAAAGACACAAACAACCAGTCGTAGTCGTCTTTAGTGCGAATACCGGTAGAGGTGTAGAGTGAGTTCAAACATCTGTCATTCAACTGTACTCCTAGCGGAACAAGTGCGTAATTAACCGCCTTCACAGCTTCTTCGGTAATTCCAATAGCGCATACGACGAAAAATGCTGACAGGTCAGATGACGGGAAGTGTCGTTGGTCACTGTACAATCACATTCATTGAGCGACTGCCTGTAATACTCACTGGTAGTTTTACTTGTGTTAAAGCCCTCGAGCCAAAGTATCGATATGTTGAAAGGAATCATATGGTAAAGCCTTCAAGCCAACGTATTGATATGTTGAAAGGAATCATATGGTAAAGCCTTCAAGCCTACGTATCGATATGTTGAAAAGAATCATATGGTAAAGCCTTCGAGCCAACGTACTGATATGGTGAAAGGAATCACATGGTAAAGCCTTCGAGCCAACGTATCGATAGGTTGAAAGGAATCATATGGCAAAGCCTTCGAGCCAACTTATCGATATGTTGAAAGGAATCATATGGTAAAGCCTTCGAGCCAACGTATTGATATGGTGAAAGGAATCATATGGTAAAGCCTTCGAGCCAACGTATCGATATGTTGAAAGGAATCATATGGCAAAGCCTTCGAGCCAACGTATCGATATGTTGAAAGGAATCGTACGGTATAGCCTCCGAGCCAACGTATCGATATGTTGAAAGGAATCATAAGAAAGGGGCCCAAAGCAACAGTATGTCCAGAAATAAACCTTCAGAAATGTTAACCTTTCGCTGTAATGGTACTTTTTTACTTTTCATGATACAATTAGTCATTCCTGTACTGCTCTCCTAGTTAGTTACACTGCCAATTATCAGGAGCATGTGCTGTCACTCATTGCTAGTCTAAACAATAGTGTGTATGTATGTATAGACATACAGCCATTTCCCCCTAGTTAGGGGGGTGGCTAAGTTAGGCAGACACAGAGGGGGAAGCGCCTAATCTCCCCGCCACAAGACCGCCGTGTCCCTGCCGAGGCTCGAACTCGCGACATGCAGCACCAGAGGCTGACACTGCAGTCGGATACGCTAACCACTCGGCCAAGGCGGCCTCAATAGTGGAATTATCAAATTTTCAAACACGGTAGCAGGTTACTTTCCGCAGAGGGTTAAGGTATTGCCATCCCTATACTATAACAATGTCGGAAGCAAGCAATCATTACTCTGGTCTCCTCCCTTCCTCTACTTCTCTCCATCATATGGCCATCATCTTGTATCATCACCCCATCACACGTCAGCAAAGGACATCTACTCACAGACAACTCACATCCTAGCGCCTTCTCATCGCCCTCAAACTAAAATTCAAACTAAAAATCACCAATCAGTGTCTTCTTATCATCCCCACACAATTAGCTCCCATGCAACGCATTTTCATCACGATCACAGCAATAGCGTCCCCTCAGCGTCTCCTCATTTCTTCTTCAACCCTCCTCCTCCACTCTACACTACTCACACAAAATCGTCTAACTATGCTTGCAGCACAGCCCCAATCCTCCACTTTCTCTACCATTCCCTTACCTCAGCCCAAACTCCGACTCTACATATTCCGCTAATCCCTCCCATGTATTATCCCCTCCACCCATTCTTTCCTAGAGCTCCCACTTCCGTTACCATTCCCTACCATCAACAAAACTCCAACATTACTTATCCCGTCAATCCCTCCCATATATTGCCCTTCTCCAACCGTTCTTTCCTCCAACTCCAACTTTCACTACTATTCTCTAACCTCAGCCCAAACTCCAACTCTACCTATCCCGCTAATCCCTCCCATATATTACCCCCCTCTACCCATTCCTTCTTCTAGCACGGTTCAGTCATCCTCAGCCATGCCTCTCTTCAATCACAGATCTAAATTTCTTTCCCTTGGTTCTGTTCGGTCTCCCCTGCTCCAAGCCACCCTCAATAACAAAGAACAGAAATGAACGCAAGGATATCCCAAACATATAAATAATGCCGCTCGAGAATTAGCAACCAGATTCTTAGATAACATCAGTAAGAGTGTTACTGAAGAGCAAATCAAAAATCTAAATGAGCGTGGCGTTGCTGACACAAGAAATAATAAACCGGATGAACGAATGCCAATGCAAGTGACAGAAAACTTGCAACAATTTCCCAAGAACACCAACATCGACCCCATTCTCAGTGATTTAAGATTAAAAAGACAATCAACACAAGCAGACGGACATTGTATGATTCATGCGGTGAAAGAATCCTAGAATCTTTAGTAAAACAAACAGGACTTAACAAGAAAAACATCTTAGAGTAAATAAAAACTAAAGCAATGTCGGTCCATCAATTACAAAGATTACGAAGCCTTCACTGGGTATAAAAAATATGATAAGTTTCACTCCGAGATAGAAAAGCATTTCGAAAACAAAGAGTACAATAGCAGTTTTGGCGATCTAGTGCCCGCAATTCTCAGCAACGCACTCAAAATACAAATCACAATCTTAGATGAAACAAACCAGGATATCGTCAAGAAAATTGTAATTAATCCGACCAACCTTAAGAGTGATGAAGCTGTTTACTACTCAATATTTGTGGCCAAGAAAGAGGACCACTATAGTAGTCATGCACCAACCCACCCTCTGAAGTCACATTTCGAACAACAAAATATTACAGCGAAGTGAACCAAGCATGTAGAAACAACGGCGCAGTGTTCCAAAAGGTATTTTCCTCGGCAATGCGACAATGATACATCCATATTTGATGAAGAGATGTCTCTGCAATCATCCCGAAGTGACACCAACTGTCCTGTAAGTAAAAACAAATGACTAGAGGCACAATCTGTTCAAACTGGGAGCAGCAACCACCCTTCAGCAACCATGTCTGTAAATACCAATCAGAACCTAAATAATATCGTGACTAAACACATAAACGTTAGAAGCTTAAGAACAAAGATGGATCAAATCTAAATGATGATGAAGGATAACTCAATAGACATTCTATGTCTGACTGAGACCTGGCTGGAATCTGACATTAACACTACCTTCATCGAGATCGCCGGCTTCAATGTTTATAGAAAAGATAGAGAAAGGAAAGGAGGTTGAACCGTGATTTATGTGCGAGAAGAATATACCTCATATCAAGTAATGCATAACGACAGCAATGAAGTTGATGACCTTTGGGTGAACATCGAGGTACGAAAAAACAAATTGTTTGTTGTTGGTTCTCTTTACAACCACCCAAAGCAAGTGTACAGTCTTTTCAATACATCGAAGAAAGATTTCGAGAAGCTATCGGCTTAGAAAAGACGCTGTACATTTTGGGAGATTTCAATGATGATCAATTGAAATTGGAACCCAAAAATATGACACCGATTTTAGACAGACTCGGGCTGCATCAGCTCATAAAAAGTGCAACAAGAAGTACTCCCGAATACCAACCTGTATTGGATCTGCTCATAAGTAACAATCCGTCTCCCATTGTTACCACAGACGTGGAGCCCAATTCTTTCTCGGACCACCATAAAATAAACTGCACTATTAATATAAAAAAAGAGAAGAAACAAGTATACACAATAACCTGTCGTACAAAAAGAAATTACACCGCATACAATTTCAGAGCATAACGACTGGCAAACGTCGAGATGATAAAACCGATACATAGCACAAATAATGTAACAGAGCAAGCCCAATTACTCACAGACTATTTTCTCACATGTCTGCACGCTGTGGCGCCAACGGAAACTAAAACAATGAAAAGCATGCCGGTTAAATGAATTACAGAAAAAACTGCTAAATGAAATTGCACTTTAAAAATATCTCAAATGCAGAGCAAAACGAAGAATCACTTGGTTAGAATTATTTCGAATTCAATATAGAAGAGTCAAACGAGAAGTCATTAGGGCAAAAATTAAATATCATCATGAGGAACTAGAACAGTGCAAACACAATCAAAAAGAAACGTGGAATGTACTGAAAAGAATTGTTCCCTCAAAAAAAAAGATCACCTCGCCTACTTATTCGAATACTCAAGCAGCTTCAGAGAAGTTTAACAACTACTTCGCTAGAGTTGGGAAACAGGTTTTTGAAGAGGTAACCAAAGAAGCTTATCAAGGATTATAGAGCGACGCAACAGATGCATGGAGTCCAAAAGCTTTCGATGGAGACAGCGACCAAGAAGCAAACGTCAAATGGAAACCGAAGCAAGTATCGCAACACGAAGTAAAAAGAGCTGAATCTACCTGAGGAACACAAATTCTACAGGAATAGATGGCTTAGCCCTACAATATCTGAAAGACAGCCGTATAGTTACCTGACCTTTTAACAGCACATTTATTAACACCTCCATAGCAAGTGAAACTTTTCCAGAGATCTGGGAGCATGCAATCATATAAGCAATTCATAAATCTGAGGACATGAATGAACCATACAACTTCAGACCGGTCAGTCTAATGCCTGTCCTATCCAAAATTCTAGGAAAAGTAATATCTATTAAATTGATTGATTACTTCGAATTGAACAAGCTGTTCAATGAGTGCCAGTATGCTCATCGGCAAAAATTGTCAACACAAGACGCACTTATGAGCATCACTGAAGATCTGTACAAAAACATTGATGAGGGGCAGATATCTCTGCTGGTATTGCTAGACTTATCGAAAGCATTCGAAAGTGTGAGCCATACCATTCTTTTTGGCAAGCTCCGCAACATCGAAATAGACCCTTCTTGGTTCGAAAGGTATTTGATGAATCGGCAACAATCAGTTAAACTCGATAACGCAACTATGTCAAATTCGGTCACAGTTGCCTTTGGGGTCCCTCAAGGTTCGATACTTGGCCCTCTGTTGTTCTTGGTTTATGTAAATGACATCGACTGTAAAGTACCAAAAAATCAAGCGAAAATGGTTCTGTACGCCGATGAAGTTCAAATATTGCTTTCCCGAAAACCGTCGGATCCTCATGCACTCTGAGACAGCCGTAACTAATCTGAAATCTTGGTAGGATAAAAATGGACTCAAGCTCAACTCTGAAAAAACAAAATGCATCTTGTTTGGCTGAAACTTGAAAAGAAAAGCAGTTCCAATGAATTTCTCTATCAGGATAGGCAAATCTGACATTCCTATTGAAGATAAAGTTATAAGTCTGGAAGAATTGTTTGACCCCGATCTCTCCTTCAAACACCATGTAACTACTCTGTGTTCCATGTTGAATGGAACACTCTTATTCCTAAGCTCCACAAAAAAAATTGGATTTCAAATCAAGATTATTGATTGTCCACGCTTTAGTATTTTCTCACATTAACTGCTGTCTTTAAATTTTTGGGAAATGCACCAAAACTCAAAGAGAGAAAGTGCAACGTTGTATAAACTTTGCGGCAAGAATTTCATGCGATGGTAACTACAGAAAACAAGACCACGTAAGTCCTCTCCTCGAAAATTACAGTGGCTCGATATCGACAATAAACTGGCCCTTCATGAGTCGATCAGCATTCATAAAAATCTTCTAGAAAAACATTTACCAGGCAGCCAAAGGCACATATATTCTCAAGGTGAAAGAACAATAGATTCACAAGAAATAATGATACTCTGCCCATTGAACACAGGAAAACAGAAACTGCCTGTCGAGCTTTTTCGATCAATGGACCAAAATCTTGGAACAATCTTTCAACAAGCCTCAAGAATCTTGAATCCAACATGTCCTTACAGAATAGGCTTAATGAACATCAAATAACCGATCAATTCAAAACAGTAACTTTGCCCACAAACACAACCTAAATACATAATACCAGTAACCAGAAAATACATTCTGTTCTTGAGCATGTCCGAAACCACCACCACCATAACTCTCAACATTGAGACACCATCTAATCGTCTTTACTCTGACGATTTATATGTTTTCTATGTTGTTACCGATCACAATTGTCTTTGCCAATTACCATAAGTGTTAACTAGCAATTTGTCTATTTCTATGCTTTAAATGTTCCAGTAATTTTGGTATAACTAAAATACAAACTCAGTCTTTTCGAGGAACAATAGGCAGCTTCTAACTTTGACAAAAGATTACTCAATTTTAATATAATTCATTTAATTATTTCTAACAATTACCGTACCCTTTTTGATGATACAATCATTGCCTTTTAAGCTAATATTTTGCTTTATCTCCTATAACAGAAGTATATTCATCCGATTTGAGTACTCCAGCATTGTATTATTCTGATTGTCAATCATTTAATAATTTCCTAGCGGTCTTGAAGTGTGCATATTATATATTTCAGCTGTTTGGTATGTATTCTATGTATAACTTTTTTTGTATAACTTATGTCGCCTATTCACCCCTTCATTAATAATACAATGGTTTAGACCCATCTTCACAATATGTTAGCGCTTTTCGATTTCCCAACCCTATTTTGTATTCATATTTTTTGTATAATTCATGTCGTCCATCCACATCTTCGTCATCGTACAATAATGTAGACTACTCATTACAATATGTTAACACATTTTGATGTCCCAACCACATGTTCTCTGGACTCCAACCACATTCATGCGTGATTCCCCACCCCATGTACTTGTTATTTTACACACCCATGTATTTTGTTATTTATCCACCCCAAGTATTTCTTATTTTTCCACCCCGTGTGTCACTGGTTTTCCCAACGCTATGTAGTCGGAATTATTTTGTCAAATAAACATTGTCTATATGTGCACAGATGATACTATTGTAAATAATATTTTGCTCCATGTAATCCGAACCGTCGGCCCCTATAGCTGAGCTGTGACGAATTCAAATTGAACTCTCGTTTTTGTTAATTCAAGTAGCGTAGTTGATAATGAAGTTTCATGTTTTATGTTTAAGAATTTACTTATTTCCTATAAATTGAAAACCCATTGCCAGACGATGGAAATAAATGATCTTATTATAATGATAATTGTGTATGAGTGACAATTGGGGCTGAGCAAAATAAGGGATATGACATAGAATTCCTGCGAATAAAGAAACAGACCTGTAGATTTTCCCGTATCTTTATAACATTTGCTCATAAACCCAATCAAGACCATAAAGATCACATATCGTTCGAAAAAATCGTTCATCATGTTTGTTAGTCAATTTGCTCAGATGTTCGTATGTTTATTACCTCCTCATATTCCAGTGGGTGGGTTTGAGAAGCACCAGCTTATCAGACGATGCTAGTTTTTGAAACCAATCAGACAGCTGGTGTACGATCAGTTTCATATTAATTTATGTTAAATGACGACTAAATAAAACTTATTCACCTTCAATAACTGCTGATCTAATCTGTGTGACGTCATCTCAAACGCAAATATACTCTTCGTTCTAGTTCTCTGAACAGAAGGTCTCTGATGAAGCCGTCGTACGCTGTCTGATAACAACTGATGCTGTACGCGGCTCCTCTGTAAAGCTGTCCATCTTCATACTCGCTTCATGTCCGTCTTGTTGACTTTCC
The DNA here is from genome assembly GCA_016164225.1 of Gammarus roeselii. NCBI lineage: Eukaryota > Metazoa > Arthropoda > Malacostraca > Amphipoda > Gammaridae > Gammarus > Gammarus roeselii. Next base: position 13,069 of record SDVV010006967.1, read on the forward strand.
ATCACACAGTCTTCGTGTCCTCATATTCCAGTACTCGTCATTGATTCGAACATTCATCTTTTCATTCATCCAGCATTCATGACATTTTGTCCTGGCGTCGTCCAATCAGAGCCTCCTCTGCGCAGATAACTTTTCCTGAACCCACCTCGTTTCTCTCCCAGTCGCCTTCTGGCCTGGGAAAGAGGCCCAAGAGCCTTTTTTCCTGACAAGGACTTTCTTAGCGAGTGCGCCGTCATAGGAGAAGGCTTTTTGTCCCTCCTAAGACGGTGCGTTTTTGTTTCTTCTTCCATCATGTCGTTGGTAGAGTTGAACTAAAGACGTTGTATGCTGTCACCGACCGTTTCTAACTCTAAACAGCTGCTGCAGCTGATGTAGCAGCTGTTGCTGCTGCTGCAGTCTTCCTCTTCGTCGCCGACGCCGCCTTGCCAAAAGAAAGCTAGGCGGAGACTAAAAACTCTCCAGACCATCAAAGTGTGGGAAACTCTTGCTAAATCTTTGACAGTTTCTTTACCAAATTGATGAAACGTCCAACTCTGCCTGAGAAGATGCCACCTTCACCCACTCTTCCTTCCCCGTCGCCTTCTCCGCGTCCATCTTCTTCTTCTCTTCGAATCTGAAAAGACTTGATATTTTATTTTCAGGGGACTCCTCACAAACACTCACACTCGTTCACACAAAACTCACTCCTGAGACTCTTCTTCCTAATAAATTACTGTCTTGTTTTCTCTCCCTCAACACGCACACATATGTACTGACACACTGACTCAAACACGCACACACAAGGCGACAGGGTGGCACAGAAGAAGGAAAACTCGCTGCTGCTGCTGCCGCTGAAGTCGCAAACGTTAAGTTTAAGTGACCAGGCACGAGGGCTTGATGTGTGTAGAGTCGCTTTCGTGGACATGCAAGGCTCCGTAAAGAATTCAACGCTGCTTCAAATCTCGTCAAGTGAACGCGACTTCGACCGCCCGCCAGTCAGCCTCCCGCTTGACTTTCTTCACAAAACTGGCCTAGAGAGATGGCTTTCTGGACCCACGCCACGGCCGTCACTCGCTCTCCTGTTGAGGAAAACTGTTTACAACAGCGACAAAAAGAGCAGGGCCATTGGTACTGATTCTTGGACCAGACCATGGCCTCTAAACATGGCTGCGGGGGAGGGAGGGAGGGCGTGAAGGTTGTAGGAGAGGAGAGAGGGAAAGGGCTGGTGGTATTAGAAGACCGGAGGGAGGGGAGGGGGTTAGACATTAGAGTGGAAGAAGGACACTTGAAGTGGAGAGGGCTCTACTTGGGAGCCACTTGTGTGATGACTGGGAGACATTGACATTAAGGTGTAAGATGAGAGACATTGACATTAAGGTGTAAGATGGGAGACATTGACAATAAGGTGTAAGATGAGAGACATTGACATTAAGGTGTAAGATGAGAGACATTGACAATGAGGTGTAAGACGAGAGACATTGACAATAAGGTGTACGATGAGAGACATTGACAATAAGGTGTAACATGAGAGACATTGACATTAAGATGTAAGATGAGAGACATTGACAATAAAGTGTAAGATGAGAGACATTGACAATAAGGTGTAAGATGAGAGACATTGACAATAAGGTGTAAGATGAGAGACATTGACAATAAGGTGTAAGATGAGAGACATTGACAATAAGGTGTAAGATGAGACTGTGTGTGAGGGACTCAAGACTTGTTAACGACTCATGCCTTGTTACTTCTTATGTTTTTGGATGACGGGGTACATTAAATACGAGATGTTGTTATCAAGGATGTGGATTGACGCTGCAGTTGGTTCAAGAATACCAATCCAGTTAACATTACTTCTACTCTTCGAAATTCTCTTTAACTGTTGGAATGAAGCAGGCAAGGTGTGTCAACACACGGTACCTGACATGGTTGTCTAGATACGGTACCTGACATGGGTGTCTAGATACGGTACCTGACATGGTTGTCTAGATACGGTACCTTACATGGGTGTCTAGATACGGTACCTGACATGGGTGTCTAAAAACGGTACCTGACATGGGTGTCTAGATACGGTACCTGACATGGGTGTCTAGATACGGTACCTGACATGGGTGTCTAAAAACGGTACCTGACTGAGGGTACAATACACGGTATCAGTGAATACTATGTGAGTTCTGACATGACATGAGCATCCTTCGTTCAATCCTCTATCTCTTCAGCATCCTCCCGCGCAAATCTCTATCTCTTCAGCATCCTCCCGTGCAATCCTCTATCTCTTCAGCATCCTCCCGTGCAATTCTCTATCTCTTCAGCATCCTCCCGTGCAATCCTCTATCTCTTCAGCATCCTCCCGTGCAATGCTCTATCTCTTCAGCATCCTCCCGTGCAATTCTCTATCTCTTCAGCATCCTCCCGTGCAATGCTCTATCTCTTCAGCATCCTCCCGTGCAATGCTCTATCTCTTCAGCATCCTCCCGTGCAATCCTCAATATCTTCAGCATCCTCCCGTGCAACGCTCTATCTCTTCAGCATCCTCCCGTGCAATGCTCTATATCTTCAGCATCCTTCCGTGCAACGCTCTATCTCTTCAGCATCCTCCCGTGCAATTCTCTATCTCTTCAGCATCCTCCCGTGCAATCCTCTATCTCTTCAGCATCCTCCCGTGCAATGCTCTATCTCTTCAGCATCCTCCCGTGCAATTCTCTATCTCTTCAGCATCCTCCCGTGCAATGCTCTATCTCTTCAGCATCCTCCCGTGCAATGCTCTATCTCTTCAGCATCCTCCCGTGCAATCCTCAATATCTTCAGCATCCTCCCGTGCAACGCTCTATCTCTTCAGCATCCTCCCGTGCAATGCTCTATATCTTCAGCATCCTTCCGTGCAACGCTCTATCTCTTCAGCATCCTCCCGTGCAATTCTCTATCTCTTCAGCATCCTCCCGTGCAATCCTCTATCTCTTCAGCATCCTCCCGTGCAATGCTCTATCTCTTCAGCATCCTCCCGTGCAATCCTCTATCTCTTCAAGGTCCTCCTGCGCAATCCTCTACCTCTACTCAATCTTTAAGACGTCCTCATTTCCTCTACCAATTCCAACACTCCCCAATGTCTCTCCATCTTCCCCAGTCCACAGGCTCTCTTCTCTGTATCCCCTGCATCCCTCTTTCTCGCCACTGGGGCTACAAAAGTATCCTAAAGTAAATATTGACCCGCCCTAGGAATTAATTTTCTTCTTTGCAGGCCGTCCGTCCGTCCCTTCGTTCGTTCGTCCGCCGGCCCCGTGAAATCCTTCAAAAATCAATAGCTAGTAAAACTTAGAGGAGGCTGGTGAAGAAAATGGCTCCTTGCCGCAGTAAGTCGCAACGGGCCTTACTGGCACTGTAAAACTTCCTTGCTGCAGTAAGTTAAACACGTCTAACAGGCACTGCCACACTGTCTTGCTGCAGGAAATTACAACAGGTCTAACAGATACTGCCACACTGTCTTGCTGCAATAAGTTACAACAGGTCTACCAGGCACTGCCACACTACCTTGCCTCAGTAAATTACAACAGGTCTACCAGGCACTGCCACACTACCTTGCCTCAGTAAGTTACAACAGGTCTAACAGGCACTGCTACACTGTCTTGCCGCAGTAAGTCGCTACTGACCTAACAGTCGCTGTTACACTGTAAGATGCTACAGGTCTTACAGATACAGACACCAGGCCGCATCCCCCAGAAAGGGGGGTGGCCGACGGCAAAATGCACCTCACACCCTCACACACTCACACGACTTAGCCCTTTTGTGCTAAAGGGTCCAGCCGGTACCCCAGCAACATACACTCTTGGTTTAGAGTGCAGTCTGAGGATCCGTCGTCAGCAGCAGGGCCCGACAGTTTTCACTAGTTTACCCCCGCCGCGTCATAATGGCCGGGTCCCCTCCACATACGACCATCCCGACAACGGGATGCCAAGGGCGGGAAAGCACATCAGAGCAGCGTCAAAATCAACCATTCACAACCATTTTCCACTCACGCCTGTTCATTGCACGCTTCCTCGCCACCTCCACATTCATGTCTCTCCTTCCTAACGCCTGCTTCACACCATCCGTCCACCCAAACTTCGGTCTATCTCTAGGCCTGCGACCACTCGCGTCTGCATTCATCACCCTTTTCATCGATCTCCCTTCATCCATTCTCTCCATGTGCCCGAACCATCTCAGAACACGCGAATCCACTCTGTCCGCCAACTTCTTCACCATCCCTGTTCTGATTCGAACCACGTCGTTGGTGATCCGGTCTCTCAGAGTTACTCCAGCCATGCTCCTCAAAAATTTCATCTCGAAAACATTCAACCTTCTTCTCTTCTCTGCTCTCATCCCCAAGTCTCAGCTCCGTAGAGCACAGTTGGAGCATCAACACCCTCATACAGCCCTCTCTTTTCTAACAGGTCTTATTGGCATTAAAAACATTAATCATATTAATGACAGTAACTTCAATGTTTTTGATGGTTGCGTCAATAATCATATTGATATTGTAAAAAAACACGTAAAAAATCCCAATATAAACACTCCATAAAATTGCATCATAAGACATATTAAAATTTGATTAGTAAAAAATATTAATAACTGATGTTGCATCAATGACACCAATGAAATTTTTGTTTCGAATGCTGAACCCACTCTTATGCGCGGTAATATGAACCCTGCGAATGCTGAACCCACTCTTATGCGCGGTAATATGAACCCTGCGAATGCTGAACCCACTCTTATGCGCGGTAATATGAACCCTGCGAATGCTGAACCCACTCTTATGCGCGGTAATATGAACCCTGCAAATGCTGAACCCACTCTTATGCGCGGTAATATGAACCCTGCAATGCTGAACCCACTCTTATGCGCGATAATATGAACCCTGCGAATGCTGAACCCACTCTTATGCGCGGTAATATGAACCCTGATAATGCTGAACCCACTCTTATGCGCGGTAATATGAACCCTGCGAATGCTGAACCCACTCTTATGCGCGGTAATATGAACCCTGCGAATGCTGAACCCA
>SDVV010006968.1:0-18079 GCA_016164225.1 Gammarus roeselii
TATATACACATCTATCTCCTTCCTTTATGATTTCATAATTTTTTAATATATGCCCAAACAGAAACCCTGAAATATGGACTAATATGTCAATAGAAATACTACCTAACTAATTTCTCTTATTTAATAAACCCGCTTTAGTACTATCACATACGACAGTTGCCCGTAGGGCTTGATGCTTCCCCTACGTCTGATGGAAAAAATCCTTCACGTATGACTTTAGAAGTAGTAAGGCAGTTATACCCTCTTCTGTCGTCCAGGGGGGCCTTGTTGTTTTCCCTATTTCTGATGGAAAAAATCCTTCACGTATGACTTCAGAAATAGTAAGGCGGTCCTTCTTTCTCCTGTCGTTGGCTTAATTTCAAGTAAACGATGACAGTACTCGTATAAATACATGCTCTGATTTCAATGTCTAAAATGTCTTGGAAACAGTTCGCGCGAACAGAGACATTTTTTCTATCGGAAAAAAATTACTTTCAATATGCCAACATCAACATCTGATTGAAGTATAGGATGAAATCTTGTTAGAATGCAGTCCCTCACTGTACTTCTATAATCACTACCCTTCCCAGGAGTTGTCCTCTCAATTTCGATAGCTACTATATTAGCTACAAGTGTTCGCTCCGTGAGCTTCTACTACCACGTCGAGAAGATGTACGCGAATCCAGTAAATAAACTAAGCAAATTGTAGGGACCCCCACAGAGATCTATCGCTACTGCGGGCGGCCCGTTTGTGGAGGTGTGCAGCAGCGAGGACGGTGGCCGGCTGAGACGGTGCGCGAGTCCTGCACAAGAAACTCCGTAAAGAGGGTGGGTGGAGCCACCACACCACCATCTTCACAGCCTCTTACCATTCCTCCACCCTGGAAAGGCGGAACAGGACCTCTGTCACTCGACATGCACAGAACACGCTCTCAGAAGCTAAGGATATTACCAGTTAGTCATTTTGTCGGGGTGACGTTACTTAGCAGCACACAAAAATGAAGTAGAAATTATTGTAGATCAGAAACAATAGAATTAATTCTATACAGAGAATGGGGCCTTGCTTATTAGTTAAGAGGCATTGAAGTGAACAGTTCCAGATCAACAGTACACACCTGCCCAAGAAAATACACAACATTAGTGGCAGTTGCGGGGCAGAGTAGCGCACACTAACACCTTAAAACCCTACAAGATCCTCTCTAAGGCAAAGATATTCAGCAGTAAATCAAAATTTTCTCCCCAAATCTAATTGGCATATCACCAACATGATATGCGATAAACGAATTAAATCTATTATAATGAATTATACAAACTGAGCAGGATAAATGATGCACTGTAGTTGATGGTTGTTTTTCAAACCAGTCGTTTCACGATTTACACTTCACTACAGTTTTGCAATAGCTGGACAAGTTAAATTAATTCACGTTGCTAAATGCCATAACTGATACAACCAATTCGTAGACAAGAACTTGTCCGATCAATAAGTGCTATGCCTGCAAAACTGTGACTGACCCTTGAAACACAAAACAAAGCAGCAAGTTATGTGAAAGCAGCTCACCTGGCATGCCAGCACAGGATTGCCTGCAGCTTGAGCGAGTCCGGCCAAGTGCATCTGTTGGTTGAAGAACTCCATAACTTCCTCCTCGGTCACTCCAAAGGGCATGTTGCCCACGTACAGACGACGGGCCTGGCGAGTGATGGTAGAGCCCACGACAGGCACAGTAGCCGCTGCTGCAGCAGACGCCGCCGTCGTGGGGCTGCTGGCCACGTCGGGCAGCACGTTCGAGGGAATCTGGCCCGCCGCTGGATGAGGAAGGGTCAGTAAAAGGAATTGCTTAAGGACGAAGGGAAACATTACTATAAGCAATTGTGATAGGGAATAGCACAAACCTAGAAAATACAGTGGTGGCAGGGAATTGAACTAAGAAAATGCAGTGGAGGGAGGAAATAAAACTAACACAAAATGCAGTGGTGGCAGGGAATACAACAAACCAGGAAACTGCAGTGGTGGCAGGGAATTGAACAACCAGAAAATGCAGTGGTGACGGGGTATAGGACAAAAGGGAACAGGCAGTGAAAGGAGGGAATATAACATAATATCACAGGCCGTGGTGGTAGTGAACGGGACGGACAGGAACACGACAGAGGTGGAAGAAATTGGGACAAAAAGGAACAGTAAGTAGTAAAGGAAGGCCGAAAAGAATGGGCAATGGTGTATAGGGGATAGATGAAAAGAGAATGGGCAAGGATGATTAGGAGATAGGTGAATAGGGAATGGGCAAGGGTGATTAGGAGATAGGTGAAAAGGGAATGGGCAAGGGTGATTAGGAGATAGGTGAAAAGGAAATGGGCAAGGGTGATGAGGGAATGGACAAGGCAATATGAAACGAGTTAAGCATACGAAATATGAGTAGTGTGGTTTGGGCATTTGTAGGATAGGAGTGAAGAGAAAGAGACTGTCTAAGGAAATAGGAGGTAGGCATGTAGCTAACAAAGCTACACATTGCCAAAGCTTCGGCCAAAGCCAAAGCTTTTATACAAATATACAGCTAAAACCAGCATTTAAATTTAAAACGATATTTTGATAATATTTGTGTGGATGTTTGCTGCCTCTAGACAAACTCTTCTTGCAAAGAATGCACACTGCTTTACAAACATCTTCATCAATAACTTTGAAGTGATCCTATGGGGGTAAATGATTTTAACTTTGCATTGCCATTAATATTTGATATTAATTTCATTAAATAGAACTAACACAGGCAAAAATATAACCATATTCACTCACTCTCTTAAATCCTTTAATCACTATTCACAAATAAACTTAAATTACTTATCTTAAAGTACCAAATTTTTTCGTCAGGGGACAGGACTCGGAGCCAAGTTTTTCCTTTATTAAAACTAGAGCCCTTTTTGAGATAGTATAGCAGCAGTTTAATAACTTTCAATATTTTAATAATTTAATCAATATTATTTGGCAAAAAATTATTCGCCGAGGCCAAAGATTTAGTTAAAAATGCCCCTGGCTTCGACGTGCCGATGCTTTGGTACATCCCTAATAGGAGGACGCAGGGAATGAGCCGTGGTTGTAGAGAATTGGACCTAGGATGGAAAAGCAATGGCGAGACGTATGAACAGTAAAGGACCAAGGACCAAAGTTGCAAGTACAAACGACCACACCAGAATACCCAGTGTAGCAAATCTAGACATGCAAGTGTCGCCCGCATAAAACTGCCAAAGCAGAAGCAGTTAGGATAGAGCATTTAGATGCAGATGCAAGGCCAAGTTCCTGTGGAACGGGGGAGTGATCGACGGCAGGAGGCACATCAAACTCCTCTCGTGTATAAACTAACACATCAAAACTTGACACGCAACCATCAATTCGGGTCAGGAGTAAGGTCAGGGATCAACATCAGCTGCATGGCTCGACAAGTTTAAATCAATGGCTTACCCCAGCTACATCCTAATTGCCAGACCGTCCTCCACTCACGTGGAGAACGGTCCTTTCCTTGACTTCTCGTTTGTCAACGACAAGTTGAGGACGGGAAAGAACATCACGGCAGCATATAAATTCTACCATTCACAATCAGTCTGCTCAGGCCTAGCCATTACATACGCCCTCGCTACCTCCAGTGATCCTAAAGCCAGCTTCATGCCATCCATCCAAACTTTTCGAACCAGCTCAGAACATCCCTGTTCATGTAAAAAGCGTCATTCCGGCTATACTTATCAAACATTTCATCTTGAAATTATTCAAAGTTCTTTTTCCACTCTCGCTTCCCACGTCTCAGATTAGATTAAGGTATCCCAACTCCTTGCAGAGCACAGTCAGGACAACTATCCCTCATACAACCCTATCTCTGCTTTCCTACCCTAATGTTCCACAGCTAATTAAACTACACCAAACACTTCAAACACTTTTCACTCACGCTTCATATCAAACAGGTATGAATGCTTGAAAGGGTAAGGAAAGAGCATGGCTGTACCTGATATTGAAATAGACCGAGACTGAGCTAGCCAAACTGGACGTGACACAAAATAGGGTCGGACGAATGGTTCCTGGAGCAAACAGATGGGTTAGCGTGGAAGCAATCAGAGGCGAGATGAGATGGTTTGTTTGGGGAACGAGTGACTAAATCGATGCTGGCATACACACAGATGCAAGGTGACCAAAGATGGTGCACAAGTGGAACAGTAGGCTGAGCAAGAAGCAAAAGAACCAAGCTGAGAGCCAGAAAATGTGGGTACCAATGAGTAATACTGCAAGATGTAGAAATGCAAGGGAATGTCTGGAAAATTATGAATGAATGTGGTGAAGAGCCCGAGTAGAGTGTGAAGAAATGGAAGAAAAATATCGACACCCGTGTAAAACACATTGGGCTGTAAAAATGGTATGCTGGAATGAATGGAAAATCAATGCTCAAATAGTATGAAAAGAAGAACCTTAAACCAAGGAATGACAGATTGTATGATGGTAGCAGAAGGGACAAGCTGTTGTTCAAAGCCCTGACTCAATCTCTGGAGGTACGAACGTACAGGTGTGCAGAAAACGGCACTTGAGTATGCATGTAATGCGAGTCAGAAGTAGATGGAACAGTAGAACACTAGATATGGGTATGCCCAAGGTATGCAGATGAGAGAGCCGAGATGATGAAAATAGTGCAAGCAGCAACTGATCCAAATGAGTGGAATGAATTTATGGGAGACGAGGATCACGAAATGTGCTTTATTCTGGGACTGGGGAATAAGAAGAAACGATGTGTGACAAAGGCAGCGAAAGTGTTCTGGGAGAAGGCATGGACCCAAAAAGTGTGAGGAATGGGGTGTTGGACGTCCAACCAGCAATCCCTGCAGAGGTACCATAATGCGCCTCTCCCTTCACAGTATGAGAGCCTGACTAGGGAGGTGAGAGAATTGAGTGATTGGTGAGCATGAATGCGCGTGCATGGATGAGAGACTTGGGCAGCAGACTAGGACTAGAACCACTCAGTTTCTCCTTCCCTTCCCTGCCCTATGCTACCATCAAGAAATCATCTCTCTCACTTTGTCCTCTATCACACTCTCCAAATCCAGAGACATGCCGATACGAAGGCGAGGCCCAAAAGTCAATCTCCATAGATAAGTTAGGTAAGTATGCAACCACTACTTGAAAGCTTCTCTTTGTGTGCAACAGTCACTTCGACTTCATAGACCTTGCAACCCTTCGTTCTACCCACTCCCACACAAATCACTCTACACATATTTCTAAGAAATCTTTATTCTTCAACATTCTCCAGGCCTTGTTCTTTCACACTGTTGTGTTCCATATACAACTGACAAGACAAGCTAGAACTCCTCAGCACTTCTTTCCAGATTCAATTATACCATACACTTGCCTTCCTCCTCCCACTCTTGTGTTCCTCTTCCACACTTACCTCCATCCATTTCTTTGGACACCCGCTCATCCATCTTGCCTCAGTCAACACAAAATCCATAGCACTCAAATTCACCACTGCACCTTCCGACAACAAACTCCACCACATGTCCTTAGCTCTTGCCTTTAGGTGCCTCAGAACCACCCCCATTTTATCGTCCTTCAACACTCAATTCCCTCCCGCAGGTTCCTATCATTCAAACCTAACTTGACCTCCATCACATCAATTTAGAGAAACTTCCTTCCACTCAGTGATGCCAGTAGCCAACCAACTCAATAACACAACATGATATTGAGACTGGCCTTGCCTGTGTCACCCAGAACTCCCATTTGCCCCCACCTTCATATTCCTCTATGAAGTCACCTGTCATGAAAATTAATATTCTGAGGTTAACAACTTCTAATTAAGATCCATAGATAACCTTAGAACATGAAAGTGTCAGCCTAATCTATGTTGAGTTGACAGAAGACGACTAGGCAAATGAGATACTTCGCTTTTTGTATCTGCATTAATGACCTTTTTTCAAGTATAACTAGCTGACATCAACAAATGTACATGAAAAAGGATCCTATTTTTCCATCAAACTTAAACTTGTATGCAACACTACCGAGAGAAGCAAGACTCACCTTGCATGGCTTTGTATTGAAGGGGAGTGATGTGCTCAAAGCCTGGGGGAGGTTTATCCCAGTATAGTGAAGGCTTTCTGCGCCGACTTTTGCGGGACTTGTCCTTGTCACGTGATCGGGACCGCGACCCACGAGACCGCCCCCGGGAACGGGATCTGACAAAATAAAAATAGGTTAACCATATATAATACATTTAGAAAGTCTTGTAAAAAGACCTCATTCTTCAATATACAATAAATTCGAACATTATTAATCAAAATGCATTCACTTTTATCATCGTTTGACAACCCTTTAATGCAATAGCTCCAACTCAAATTTAATCATAACTGGCCTGAAATTCAAGAAAAAATCCCAAACTTGCTCTGCTGGTTACTGATGGTAGCAATAAATACAAGAATGGACCATGACCATTTGCTGATGCGGGCTCAATGGGGCAGGCATAACTTAATATTTGATGGCAGATATTTTCACCAACTCCACTTTGTTACATTATCAAGTGCCACAGGGTCAACCAGGTTACTGGAGATCTTTGACAAGTCTTCTGCAGTCCCTTCGCTGCTGATTGGTTTCCCTGGCACATTTTCAATAGAATTCCAGAATACCAAGCACATTACTCCTGCACATCTTTGACAAAACTACCAAAATTAGCAAGCATAGCTTTAGCACAGAATCTCAAGTTTGTGCATGATCCAATTGCTTCAACTGACCTTCGTCTTCTGCGGTCTCTGGAGCGAGATCTGCTCCTCCTCTTACGATCCTTGTCGCGGTCCCGGTCCTTGTCCCTTTCCTTATCACGATCCTTGCCATCACGTTCTTTCTTGACTTCCACATCTCCACTACCACTCCTGTCTGCGAAAAAAAATATTGTGTTAGGATATTTCTTCTCTATTTAGATAGAAATGTATCCTACGTGAATCAATAGAATAAGGGTCAAAAACCTTTTCATGACATATTGGAGTACAACCCTTTTGACTGGATTTGGAAAATTCATTGTTATTCAATGTTAAGCTTGAACAAGTGGGGATATGGACTCTCCATAGCAATGTAACTGTATAGTAGAGCTGTTCTTGTCAAAAACATTGCAAGTTAAGTAAAAATCAGAATGACTTAAAATGTACACAATCTTTGATTTTTAAAGAATTGTAAATATAAACAAAATCAGCATTGCTTATTCCAATATTCTGTTCCAATATTTTGCTTAATGCCAACCATTTATTTCCAGCCATGACATACTCTGAAAACAGAGGTACTGATACTTCTGGTTGCTATAGCATGCAGCTTTCTGATTAATTTCAGAATTTAATTATCGTTCATGATTTCATTTACAATGTTTATGACTGATATTATAGAGTAATTCAACTTTGTTGAGAAATAAATTAGCTAGAAACTTTCATGTCATGATTCCAGCATCATCATTGCTTTTTCACTCTGTTGGCACCATTGGCACTGACAATCAGATGAATCAAATAGGAAGATTTTCAGACACTTGCTAACTCTTTTATCATGCTTATTATGTTGACTGTGCTGTGTTGTGACTGGGAACAGCATGCCATGGAAAACTAAGCTTCTCTGTTCTAAGTTTATGTGGGTGTCTGTTCTTAGCGGCCTTGGTATTGGGGGCATAGACATCAACCGCCTTGGCATTAATAGCCTTTGCTTAAATAGCCAGAGCAATCTAGAGGATTCTACCAGACAAAGGAAAATGCAATTTAGAGATGAACTATTAAAGTATGGAAGTTACAGGGCAAAGCTTTCTGACTAGTGCCACAATCTGCCATATCTTGCACCAGCATATTCAGTTGTTTATATCAAAAACTTAAAAGGTAGGCGACAAGACCAATACACTGCTGCACCGCTTAGATCTGCATCTATAACATGATTTTAATATTTCTACAGTTCTTAGTTAGCGTCGACCGGGGTGACTTCCCACGGTCGGAAACAGGGGCTGACTGCCGTACCCCCCTTTTGGGCACCAAGACGTCAGTAATGTCACAGTTTGACTACGGGGCTTGAAAGAGCAGGTCTTTGTTAGTAAGTATCAGCTACTAATAAAAACTTGATATGCGCACATAATTTATGAAAAATTGCCAAAGTGAAGGTGCGTTTTAAAGGTCCCTGATAATTTTGGTTTGGAAAAAATTACGTTCCGCAAACTTTGATGCTGTGTTTAGAGTTCCCATTGAATTAGGTCCAAATTCGGTGGTGATACTCAGAATACAATGTAGTTTGTTGCAATGGAAGGATTTTGGAAAGAAATGTAAACTTTTGTAGATATATACAAATATACAACTACGGGGAGTCGCCCCAGGTTAAAAAATGATCGGGGGTGACTGCCCGCACCTATTTTGTTATTAAATATCTGTGTTTTTCTTCAATAGAAAGTAGTTGATTGCAATTTTTTGCACATTTAATGACATCTGGGAGTAAATGACCAACAATAATGACACCACAGCTAATTTTAAAATGCGTAACTAATTAAATAATGAACCAATGTTTATAACACATGGTGACAAGTCTAGGCCTAAGTGTTGACTTATATTTAATGCCCGGAATGATATTTTTCATCACATTTTCATATCAAGATAACAATACCTTACCTAGCATGTCTTGTATTTATGGTAATGCAATAAGTTTGCTATAGAAATTACAAAATACATTTTTTACACGTTTTATTGTATTAAAAAAAATGTATTTTCATAATAATTGCTCATTTACTGATACTTTAGGGTCATAATTAATTTAGGATGTGGTAAAGAAACTTTCAGTAAAGTTAGGTCGCAATTATTGAAGAAAAACTTTGTTTCCCACAGCAAAATTGGGAAAAAAGATCCTTCGACAGTCAGGTATGAAGCAGCATAAGACGAGCATAAAAAACACCTGTCACAGACGTAATATTTAACTTAACATTTTATTTTTAGCAACTGACATATACTAATATAGGCATGCTCTTTCGATTGGTACTCTCAAACTTTTCATTCGCGTTTCAATTATTGATAAATGGGGGGTGCGGGAAGTCACCACGTTTGGTGCGGGAAGTCACCCCCAATTGGGGGCCATAGCTCGCCGCAGGGTTTTTCGTAAACAACTTTTTATTGGTTGCTGATACAGTCTACCCTACCTAATTAGCATCAATATTCCTTAGCCATTAGAACCATTACACAACAATCTTGTTGACATTCCTATGGTGGTAAAAGACAATTTTGTGTGAGCAATAGCAAATGCCCCAAGTCAAGACTGGAGAACACACAGGGGAGCCACACTTACAGTTGCATCCATGGCAGATTATGTTGCATATGTATGCATATGTATACATATATATATATATATATCCTACAATCTTCTATGAAAAATATTGTTCATTCCTACTTTTTGTAGTTTATGGGTCAACAAAATAATGTGGGGGAGCCACATGAGAGTTGACCTACACTGGACAACAATCTTCGAGCTCACAGACAGTACAGTATACAGAGACATAGGGCCGCATCTCCCAGAGAAAGGGGTGGCCAACGGCAAGGCGTACCTCACACCCGCACAACTTTGCCCTTTTGTTCTCTGAGCTTAGTTATCAAAATAGGACAGGACCATTGCAATAGAATCATGGGACAAGGAATTACATATAATAGGAAAATCCAAGTAAACTCTAGTGACTACCTCAAGGAGTACCAAAGACAAAAGGGTGTAATTGGTAGTCTATTGCAGAGTTATGGAGAGCAGCTAATATGTTTTGAGACTGTAATGCCTTATCTCACTAGCTATGTTTATTGAGATGATTGGAGTGCTTCATGCTGAATATACTGTGCCATAACATGAGAGGAGGCTTTTTCCCTTCCCCCCTCCCCCAATTACATGCTTGATAGATATATAGATTGTGTTTGATCAAGTATATCACTGGACATCGATCAAATACATAAATTGGGAGGGGAGCCCCAACTAATATTGTTCATTAACTTAAATTCTTGTCCAACAAGGAGAAATTTGTTGTCTGGTGGCGTAATTTGAATGAACTCCCTATCATTCATTCAATTCATTCAATGCAACATGGAAGTCAATAGTTGCCATTGTTATATTATGTCAACCGTGAAGATCCAAGACTTTCCAATAAGCAGAGAATGAGGGATATCATATTTCATATGCCATATCAATAACCTTGGCTACACCAATGATACCATAAGTTGCACCAACTTGTTTGGTAAATGCCAAAAAGTCATTGGAAATATGTAGCTAATGTTTTTACTCTGCCCTGTGATTTTGTGTACAGCACATCAGAAGCTATATATATGTTGATCAAATCAAAGTACTGAGCATAACCTTTTGACTTTAGATAGAACTGAATGATGTTGCACTAAATCATTTCAACAAATTTCATCATCTTGGAAATCATTTTTACAGATGGCACTGGCGATAATTAGGTTGTAGAACAGGCCCAACACCAAAGGTATCATGCATATATAAATATTTGTCAAAGGAAGCTTAAAATACAGCTTATCAATCCATTTTCATAACCAATAAACTGGAATGCACAATAGAGAAATTCCAGGGAATATAATATTAGGAAGCTGACAGCAAGCTCTAATGCCACATTTTTTTGGTCAACTGATGCAGGTCCCATAAAAGTCATCGATCAGGGTATTTGACGCGAAATACTTTGAATCACATTTTAGTGTTATTTGGTAAAGTGGCATCAGCCTCATGACCTAAGTAATGGCTTCTAATGATGAAATCTGCAATTGGCTAATTGCAATCTGCACAAGCAGTGCTGGTGCAGATCACACCCAGTAAGGAATACAATAGATTATGAAAAGTACACTCAACAAGGAAAATATGTGTCCAGAAAAAACATTTTTTTTCATTGTGCTTTCTGATTTGACTAATTGTCACACCCAGGTAGATTACAAAATGTCCTTCACAATTAATTCTAGTATCAAATGCCCTATTATGTCATTGTTAGCTTCCAATATCACTATCATTGATGGTGGCTTGACACTTGTGAGTCTTGGCACCAAGGTTGCCTTTAATACATTGCACAATCAAGCACAGGATCATGAACATTACATGCCTTTTCTTTCTCATTCTCACATGCTTCAATAGATGAGATTTGCATTGTTAGATATTGCAGTGGGCTTGCAGGGCATGTTTGTAAAGATACAAGTGTTGCTGTTGCAAGATAGCTACAGGCTAACATATATATATATATATAAAGCAGAGAGCAAGAAGTCCCACACTAGGTAGTAGACTGCAGTATAATAAGAATGTCATTTGGGATAACTGCAGTTAATAACAAACATCCATCACCAACAAGGTGTGGTATAAAACAGAATCTAACAGCAAGACGATACATTTTATTCTGTTATACAAATTAACGGACACTCAATGCCAGTTATTTCAATAAGTTGGCACTAACAACACAGTTCATGTCTCTCCCAACCTTACAACTGATGACAGTACAATGCAATTGTGGAGTTTCTTTTTGCTGATATTTACATGAATGACAACAGAATTGTTGGTCATATGTGTGTCAATTTCTAGGAATGTCTAACTTAGAATTGTTGCACAAACCATTATGGGCGCACTATAATATTGTACAGTCACTATTACACTGAAACTTAGCACAGATGTATTTCATCTTGACTGATAATATGTGCTGTATTGTGAATCGCAAATTTGTTTATACACCTCCAAAATTATGTGTGGCATTTGTTAATCATAATTTCTCTGAAAGCGTTCAGTCCATTGAAAAAATGTCCATTTCTTCAATGAAGTTGTTGTGCAGTGGTAGAAAATTCACAGTTTTAAATTTGTATGCTCTGGTAATATATTCATTTTGATGGTTTGCCTGCATGCAATGTTTTATTCTGCTTACAATGTTATGTTAACCCTCCAGTGCACACTGCGAGCTTGCAACATTTCAACTTAATGTGTTTAATTTGATTTTGAACTAATCATGGCGTGTAAACAGCCTCAAATATGTTTCTTTCATGGCAAATTTAGTAGAACTATCAGAAATTTGTTATCTTTATTTTTTCAATTCATTTCTTCCACTGCGGGTCTTTATCCAACAATTTGAGTTCAAGTCGGTTTGGTGCCAGACTTCCAATATATATTCCAGTTAGAATTTTATAAGTCTATCTTATGGAGGATTGTATAAGAAATTCAGCGGTTCAATCAGATTTGCAGTAGGGTTCCAAGCTGTACGTCAGGCACATGAGTCAGCCCGACTTTTGCTCTTTTTCTTCACTACTATATTACTTTGGGAGTTTATTTGTAGTATTTTAAAGGGATTGTCTATATTAGTATTCATACAATAAAGGTTAGGTTAGGTTATGTTAAGTTAGGGTAGGTTTTTATATATTCCTCATTTCTGATTTGGGGTATTTTTTTAGGGTCAACACATGACTGACATTGGTTCAGTCCATTTACTGTTGCAGCATCTCTCTGACACACAAGACTGACAGTGTTTAGAGCCACTCTCCAGATTTGAATTATCTATCCTAGTTTTCAAGATACAGCAAAAAAAAATTATTGTGATTTTCAGATATTAAAACAACTACTATTATATATAGATAGGCCACATGTGTTGTTAAAGTTGTAGAGATTGTAATTCTACACAAACATGGTCACAATGTTTTCTGTAAGATTCCCTTTCATGTAAATATTTGCCATGACAACATATATCTGCAATATCTTTACGGTTGAATGACAAATTTTGATGCTGTCAGCTTAAGCCAACAGTGGGCACTTGAGGGTCAAGCGTGTTTGTGGGTGGCCCCTACATATTCAAATTCACTGCGCACATTAAAATTTCTCATCAAATGTTAGTGCGCTGTCCCAAAAATTTTACAATGGGTGTTGCAGTACTTGTGGCCTTGCAGCACTTGTGGCGTTGCAGCACTTGTGGCGTTGCAGCACTTGTGGCGTTGCAGCACTTGTGGCGTTGCAGCACTTGTGGCGTTGCAGCACTTGTGGCGTTGCAGCACTTGTGGTGTTGCAGCATTTGTGGTGTTGCAGCATTTGTGGTGTTGCAGCATTTGTGGTGTTGCAGCATTTGTGGTGTTGCAGCATTTGTGCTGTTTCAGCATTCTTGGTATTTTTTGAATTTGTGGTGTCTTAGCATCGATGGCCCTTCAGCATCATTGACCAAAGCTTTGTTGGCCCAAGCATCATACGGCTAAGGCGCCATTGGCCCAAGCATCATACGGCTCAGGCGTCATTGGCCCAAGCGTCATTGGCCTAAGCATTCTTGGCCTTAGCATTCTTGGCCTTAGCATCATTGGCCTAAGCTTTATTGGCCTCAACATTATTAACCTGAATATTATTGGCCTAAGCATTATTGAGCCTAAGCATTATTGGCCTAAGCATTATTGGCCTAAGCATTATTGGCCTAAGCATTATTGGCCTAAGCATTATTGGCCTGAGCATTATTGGCCTGAGCATTATTGGCCTGAGCATTATTGGCCTGAGCATTATTGGCCTGAGCATTATTGGCCACTCAGTTTTTTGCTCCTAATATTTGATATTTTGAAGATAATTATTCATGCTAGAGAATTAACCATGAAGATTTTATGCAAGATCTTAGGCCATTGTTTTGGAGGTGTACAACAGCACTGAGATAGGCTTTGATTACTATAAGAAGAGCCATAGCTGCTATTTGCCTTCTTTCTATTACAGTGTTTTGAGGTGACCTGACAGCCAGACTGGAAATGTCCAATGCAGATCAGAGTTACTCCAAATAGTGATCCTTGCTGAGTTATGGAAAATGTATTGACAACCGAGTTGCATTCACTCAACAGCTAATGGTGCGGAGTTTTGAATGGGCGCAAGCAATAACTCTTCCTGCGGATTTTATGTGCGGGGGGATGGAGAACACGGTTGGTGACAATTCCAGTTTATATTATTGTGTAGTCTCAGCTAAGAAGATCTGGTTTTAATATTCAACTTTCAACCAGTGGACAAACAGCGTCCGCTGTAAATACAGAGCAACAATCAACAACCTACCTCAACCAGTGACGCTGAGCTTCTGGCAACTGACCGCTAGTTGTACTCAGTGTTTGGGCGGCAAGATAAAAACTTCCCTAAAACTTCCGCGGAGTTGCTGCGTTAAGTTGCCCTAGTAATAGTTCAACACGGAAGGCATTACTTCAAATTAAATACAAGAGTTATTGACAAGATCCTTGCGGAGCTGTAAGCCAAATTTCTGCAGAGTTACGCATACGTCTGATAAGTACTCAAACCCAGTTTGCACAATTTGGCAGGCAGCGCACGCGAACATTGATAAGAAATTTGTGATGCGCACGTGAAATCTTGAGATGAAGCGCACGTGAAGACACCTTTCAAAATATTGCACGCAGAGACAGTAGATTGCACGTAAACAATTTCTCAAGAATATTTGTTGTGCCAGAATCTCATGCACGCATTTTCCTTCATAGCATATTAATTTAAGCTGACAACGAGATTTCTAACAACTGCGCATCACCATCATTGAAGAACGACTAAATTCTGTGACCAAACAGTCGGGATCGTTATCGGTTACTGAGAGAAACAAACAAAAACCTATATAGCATTTTTTTGGCAGGAGAATAAAAAATTGATGATTCACAATACAACGAGCAATGTCAGTCAAGACAAAGCGTATCAGCATTTGGTAGGAATGCAACAACAGCCAAACTAAAATATTGAATTACGCCCTGCATGGTTCAAACGGCAGTTTAACATTACCGCATTATGACAATACATGAAAATGAACACTGACGTCAAACACGTTATGTAAACAAGTTTGCTGCAACATTCATGGAAAATACAACGGAGTGGAAGTGCAAAATAAAGCATTGTTAGTAATGGCAATTTTTTAAATGAACTGACAGGTGTTGTTAATTATAATTTATACCTACTATGAGAAAGAGTATCATCTAAATGTTACATTTTGTTTTGTATGACGCCTGCTTGGTGAAAGACGCTTACGTCTATGTGCGGTCATCTCAAACTCTACACATGTAATTCTGCAGTCGGTTTCGCTGCGCACGCACCTCTAGCTCTTTGTTTTGTATATATTTGTCAGTGTCTCTGACAGTGGCGCACGTAACTCTACAAACATACTCTGCAAGCGCACGTAAAGGTCCAGATATGCCGATCTCAGCCTTTGAGGAGCACGGCTGGTTCGGTTCTTAATATTCGGCAATGAAAACGCATGTAATGTTCTCAACCCCGTGCCCAATTGTGCAATCTGGACTCAAACCACCCTGGCCTGGCAGCAGAGAAGTGAAATTAATGTGATCTTCAGAGATATTATTGGATTAAAATCTCCATTTGGACAGGAAAGAAATTTAGCAATATCATTATCTCTGATAAGAAATGCCTGGAGACTAATTCAGGGTACTATGAAAGTCTTGGCAAGGGATTACCCCTACCCTGCAGACAGCAGTGGTGGATGGCCAGATTGCTTAATTGGGCATGGGTCTGAGAACATAATGTGCGTTTTCATCGTCAAAAATCAAGAACCGAACCAGCAGTGCGCCTCAAAAGCCAAGATCCGCATATCTAGACCTTTTCCTGAGCTTGCAGAGTATGTTTGTAGAGTTACGTGCGCTACTGGCAAATATATATATAGCTGAGAGCTAGAGGTGCGAACGCAGCATAACAGACTATAGAATTAGATGTATGTAGAGTTTGAGATGACCGCACATAGACGCAAACGTTCTTCACAAACTGGGCGTCCTACAAAAGAGAATGTAACAACTAGATGAAACTCTTTCTTATGGTAGTTAAAAATAATAATTACCAATCATTGTCACTTATTAAAACTTGCCATTACTAACAAACCGCTCACATATCTCCTAACCATACAATGGACAACGGTAATGTGTAATTTAGCACTTCCACTCCGCTGTCTGTTCCATGAGTGTTGCAGCAAACTTGTTTACTAAATGTGTGAGATGTCTGTGTTTGTTTTGATCTATTATGAAAATACATTTATGTTAAATTGGCGTTCAAACCATGCAGGGTGTAATTCAATATTGCAGTTTACGCTATGTTGCATTCATACTAACACTGATCCATCTCATCTCGACTAAGATTGCGCATTGTATTGTGAATTGCAAATTTACTCGTCACCTGCCAAAACATGCAATATTGGTTTTAGTTTGTTTCTCTCAGAAACCACTGACAATCCAGACTGTTTGGTCAAAGAAATTATCAATTTTTCAATGATGGTGATGCACAGGGGTAAGGAATGTCAGTGTCAGCATGAATTAATATGCTATGGAGGAAAATGTGTGCATGAAATTGTAGCACAACTGAGTTCAAAATATTTGTTTATGTGCAATGTACCGTCTCCACATGCAATATTTGGGGAGGTGCCTTCACGCGTGCTTCATCTCAAAGATTTCATGAGCGCATCAAATATTTCTTATCAATGTTTGTGTGCGCTGCCTGCCAAATTGTGCAAACTGGGTGGAAGGCTGGCAGCCTTTCACAAATCTACTCATCAGAGTCTGACATTTCATTTCTGGCAAGGATTAGTCTAATCACTCCAAAAAAATTAAAACATGCCTCAAAAATAGTTCAAAAAGAAGACTATACTTCTTTCTAAAAGAGATAGGTAAAATGTTATATTATTCATTAGAATTTACTCAGGAATACCATCTGGTCACCATGCACCAAGATGATTACCACAAACAGGTAAAAAATAATTAAAAATAGTGCTCTAGAATACCATTAGTATCATAGAATGATACACTATTTTACCATAAGTTAGAACAATGTACTGTAAACACCCCTTAGTGTGGTCAGGTTGGGTTAAAAGGTACCAATATATGGCTGCAGGCATGCCAGGCAATATATCCATCAGTACACAACATAGCTTCACACACTAGCACAAGGGTGTACACACGCTTGCATCGCAATTATGAACCATATTGTAAGCCTAATAACCAGACCAGGAAAAGATTCTTGCCTACGTTATATGCAGGCTCAGGTTATGAATTATTTATTATATAATGTTCTTAGTTGCACACACATGTATACATATATAACATTAAAAGTTAGGCTTGCACGCAATATGGGAAATATTACATCTCACTCGTTTATTTGTTGCCGGTATCAACCGAATAGCACTGCTTTCAACACCGTTGTGCACATATAAGGCACGTTGCATCAATTGGGAACAATCAGAACCTGAAGTTCAAATATTCTTAACGCACTATGATTGTTCATGATTTTGTAGAGAGTTCCTGAACAAATATGTTGAGAGCAGAGTCAACTCAACTGCACGATAACACGCATTGGCATGGACGACCATTGCTACAACTTGTAGTAGCGAAATTATTCACTCTTACTAACCTTTCTCCTCTTTTTTAATATCCCTATCGTCACTCATCCTAAGAGCGTCTTTCACAACGCTGCAATTCAAATATTTAAGCACATATCACAAATATTAATTCACCAAACATCAAGTGCCTAATGCTGTCGTCGACATGGCGTCGCGAACACTTGAAAATGTTGCCAGAAGTGATGCATGAACCGCTTTTGCTAATGGAGAATGTTAGGTGCAGGCCAAACAATAATGTCAAAATATTGATAGTAAGAAACAACGGCTTCAATTAATTGCAGTCGGAGTTCAACTTGATACTTCAAAATGAATTACGTTGGTGGTAAACAAAAATTAAGATAATCAGACGCGAAGGCCTATTTTCGTTCATGTGCGATTGAACAGTTAAATTTTAAATTGCCTACCTGCACGACATACAGAATCCTCGGCAAGTAACTAAACTGAATCAAGCAATTGAATTAGCACTTGTGTATTTGAGAAGAACATCTATTCCGAAGATACATATTTTATTACCAGATGGAAGGCAGGTAAACTGGGGAGTGGACGCTCTGTCACACATTGTTGTTAATCAGCTGACAATTTTGTCGAACAAAAATTTTCGTAAATAGGTTTAACTTCTTTACTTATTTATAAATATTGGTTCATCTTTAGTTCTCATAATTGCAATGAATCAATTGTTTTAGGTAAGTTTGTTATCATTGAGACGAAATGTAATTGTCTCCCCTATAAGTATCCCAGAATTT
>SDVV010006969.1:0-18078 GCA_016164225.1 Gammarus roeselii
TATTTTCCTCAGATGAATGACTTTGAAGTCTTTTTCGGATGTATGAAAGACGAATTGTACACGTTCCAAGAAATGGTAATAGGATGATAGAGAGAAATATAAGTATATTATGTGTTTCGGCATATGGAGTTTATAAAATATAACTATAGTAACAGTGAATATTATAAGGTGTTTAGGCAAAGTGAGCTAAGTTGGAGCAAGGTGCAGGAAAAATTTGAGACGTGAATGGCAATGTTTACACAGGAAGTGTTTGGTGTGATTCATCTCTATGATTTATGCGATTTATTTCTGACTTGACATGCATGCAAACTACATGAGTAGTATATATGTCGTCAAGAACGGCATTCTAGTTACTTTTGGGCGGGGCGGGGGTAGGATGCGATGCATGCAACCTTTGACTCAAGCGGCCGTACGGGGGTTCGCGCAGAAACGGGGAGCGGGGGGCCTAGTGTAGGGCGGGGGTCAGTGAGCGGTAAGCTTATACATGTTAACAGGTCATATATTTACATAAGGGTATTAGCATTTCAATGCTTGGGGTATATTGCAACTTCGTTGCATGTCATATAGCTTTTTCAATGCTGTGTCCTCGGAATGTTTTTTGGGGGGTATTGACAACATATATTTATAAGAATTTTATTGATAATAACTTATGTATAGTATTATATATTAAAAAGCCTCACTGTCCGGACACCTTCTGGATGAATTTTTCATCCTTGATATAATTTTTCTAAGTTGCTCGTTGTTGATCAATTTACACGTAGCATAGATTCAATTAGTTTATTTTCATTTTTATCCGATTGTATTAATCAGTACCCTTGCGCTAGGCTTTACTTACTCCTGCAGTAACCCCTCCATTCGTATTTTTTTGTGAGCTAACCGATGAAAAAAAATAGATACAATATCTACAGGATGACTGAAACATTCCAAGAGAAGAATCCCTTAAGAGTATAATTGTCTCTTCAATGCTTGATTGGTGTATTCAGAGCGGTTGGGAATGGGATATTTTTGTCTGTTATGTTCATTTATCACTAAATATACTGTTATTAGGATAAGTGTGGTAGGCATGTCTTTTAACTCAATTTGCAGCCTTAGTGTGCGAACGGCCCTGTTGTACCAGCCTGAAGGTAGGATTGCGGGAAAGGTTCTGTGTTTCCCATCTATTTATTTCATATGTATATAATATCTATAGGAATAGTAAGGATTATTTGTGAGGTCGTTAGCGGGCTTATGTATATTTTTTTTTCTTAGCATGCTGTATCTTCATAACGAAAAATCTATCTACCCCATATTGCATTATCCAGGTTATAACCAAATATATCAGTGTTCCATTGACGCGGTGTTCCAATAGCGAAAATACCTGAACGATATAGATTTATTGTAAGTTGAAATATTATGTCATGTATACTGAGTAATGCTCGATTGATTTATATTGAATTTGTGTTGCTTATGGAATTTCGATCAGTTAACTCATACAGTTATAAGCATTTTAGGGTATTTCAGGTTTGCATCTTCCACATTATTTCAGGCATAATTGGTACATTATTGCATCATTTTGGTACTTTTATTTGTTTATATGACATTCTGTTACGATTCAGCCGTAGTTACTTAGTTAGAGAGGTGATAATTTATCCCTGTTTTGGACTGAAGTTGAGGCTAATTTCATTAGATTCTGAATGTACTATACCGTATTTACTATAGGTTTCAGTTGTGTCGCTCGGATGTCTTGGTATTGTATTCACATTTCTTGTTTGTTCGGTTTAATGGTAGTTCGATCTCGTTCATCACGTTTTCAATGTATGTTTTGGGGATGGTAGAGAATTAATCTTCTTGCTTTGTTGTAACTCGTGGCTTTTAGTGTAGGTCTTTCAGTTTTGTATGTTCTCTATTGAATTTCCATATTCAATGCAATCCGGTGGTTATTTATACAATTTAAGATATATTACGTGTGTTTCTGCAACATAGAACATTCTTTCAGGTACAATTTAGTCACATGTTGTTCATTTTTAGTGTTTTATGTATCTTCTTTCATCCTGATACAATATTTGACGTGGTTATTATAGATATAGAACAGACGATATGCTACAAACTTGGTCTTGATATTAGGTTATTGTATGATTATTGGATGTCCATTCTTCAATATTTAGGAGGAGTCAGAGAGTCCCCTAGGCAAAAACCTAGTAATGTTTATGCCTGTTTGAAAAAGAAAACCGATTTACTTGGATGGATACCCTAGTGTATTACACTTTTTAATGTGAATTAGAGCAGAGTAGAACATCTTATTTAGCTATTTTATTTATGTTGTTGTTGTAGTTTTTTTTTCCACGATAATCATAGGAATGTGTGTTTAAGAGGTGTAAGTCCGTATTGCATCTCTGAGGAATTTTCGTAATTGAACCCTAACAAGTATATCGTGTAACGTTTTAGAAAACGATTCACTGGATGGAGGGGTCCTAGTGTAGAGATGGTTTACACTCGTTGGTTGTCATTTTGGAGTTCATCCATGTTCATCGTGAATTATGTATGACCTTCTGGACGTCGGTCTCAAATTCCATGGATTTGTTAGTGAGGATACGTAACAAGCTGCTCATCGTTGTTGTGGTGTACTTAAATTGTTAGTGAACAGTAGCCTAGTTTTTTATGACCACACACTTTCTGAAACTCATTCTTGAACACTGTACTTGTGTATAGATTCTTGGTTATATCCAGGATGTGACTTTGTTTGATTTTGTTCAGAGCTGATGGGTTAAACAGATGTGAGGTACGTCTGAAGTGTTGTACGTGACATGGTGTTACCTCTAAATTTGTTATATATTAGTGGTAGATTGCTGAGAAGTGAACGAGTAAAGCATTGTAGAGTTCATTTTTTATGACACAGTGGGGTTGGATTTTTTGTTCTGCTAGAGGCATAGCATCAGTTAGATCTAGGAATTTTATGATAGATTTGAATGGTATCGTAGTAAAAATAACATTATTCTCATGAACTCGGTGTTAAATGTTAGATATTTTTTGTATGGCTGTTATGTTAGTATATGATCTTAGTCATGAACCAGATCACGTGGGATACTGGACTAGGATTTGTCATCTGAGTGTGGTAGGATTAACCGTATATGATAGATAATCATTGTTGCTTAGGGTAGAGTAGATAATCTTATTTAGCTATTGTATAGTTGTTGTAATACATTTTGATTGGTTATCATAGGAATATATCTGTATCAGGTATAAATTCGCCTAATTTTTCATGGAATGTTGAGTATAAAATACACTTAATTGGATGTAATGCTCCAAAAATTGGTAGGTTTTACCTCTCGACACTGCATTTTAGTCCGATTCATTGTCATCTTGGAGAACAAATCTACCGGATTTGTGTTGAGTGTTAGTGTTGAAATTCTTCATTAATTGAATGCACATCTTAATTAAGTTATTCAATCGCAGGTCTTTACTTGATGCTTATTCCTGCATGTCGTTCTTTTATAAATGTTTGTTAGACATTTGCAGTTTAGACACTTAAAAGTTTTTGATTAATTCAGGCGTCGTTATGAGATTGCGTTCTAATTCAGATTATCTGTCTTATTTGAGCATTCACCAGATCCCTGTACCATTTTCCACTATAGGTCTGTATTGTAGAGGGGCACTAAACCTAACTCATCCTAACCTAATATTACCAAGGATTGTATTTATTTTCCCGTTTTTCATACTTATGTTAGGTATTTTCTTCATTGATTTAACCTTCATCCTTATCAAATCTATCCACTTGACTCTGTAGTTTGACCAATCTTTAGCAGATGGTGTGCCATCATATAAATATTTTTCTTCACTTCGCTTGTTACAAGTCCAGTAATATCGACCAGTTTCGAGTAATGTTCGGTCATCGCTCGTTTGTGGTCTTTCGAGTTCATAACGTTTATGTAAGCTTACCCCATACGTCAGTGAGTGTTACGAGTGTTGAACCGTTAGCAAGATTTATGTACGGTTCAACTGTTAGAATGAGATTTTTTTGTAGTGTTGGATGTGTTGCTTCTACCATTTTTGTATATTATATCAAATATTGAATAAATCCATTCTAACATTTTTTCATACAGATCTGTGTTGTAAGGTCCGCAATCCACAAAATCTAGGATATGAACCACGTCTAAGGTACATAATTAGCAAAATATATCAATGTACGACAACATATCAAACATCGAAGAATACAAAAAGAGTTACCATACACTGCCAAATACATTAATAAAAAAGCAACCTCACCTAACAGTCATCCTAACCAATAGTTATGTAGTTTCATTCAAGTTTGATGCTTATGTATGATATTGATATGTACGAATCTCTCCACTAGGGCTATTTATTTAACATATTATTATCAGTTTGAATACATTTCTCCAATTTGATCCAGCAAATATCCTTTTGCAGATGTTTAGATTCCAGAATTTATCGATATCTCTGTTACATGTGTGGATGAGACTCAGCATGTAGGTTCCAAAAGAACAAATTCACTTCATTGTTGCATTTTTTATGTGGATCAGTTATACGCGTTACTAGGTTCAAAGATCTTGTCATCCTAAGCAACTTAACCAATAATTATATATTTATATCCAAGTTTGATAGTTATGTATAATATTTAGTCATTATTTTATGCGATGTATGTATAAACCCCCTTCACATGGCTCTATTTTACATAGCTTTTTTGTATAATATCACACAACACGTAAACAGATCACGCTTTTGTAAGCGTATGCAGGGCCCGTCACGGTATAATGAAGACGTTTACAGGGGTCAATACCGGCGCAATGTAGACACATACACATATTTTGTATCCATATACAGAGGCGGTTATCATCAGTAGCATTTTACCTCTGATCTATGATTTTTTCCATTAGAACAAAAGTCCCTTGTTTTTGTTACAAGATATTTAATATGGACCTGCTTTACGTCACGTTAGGTTAAAAGATCTAATTAGCCTATCCTAGCCAACGTATCCAAGAATTAAGTGTCATCTTTCGAGATTTTTTCCTGCTTGCGTATGATACTTATTTATCTAGTGGATCAGTTTCACGGCATGTTATGTTAAAAGAAGTAATCATCCTATCCTATCCTAACCTAACTTATGTACGTTATTCAGTCGATGTTTTATACAATAAATAGCAAATATCTAAACTTGACTCTACATTTTGATCTATCCTTTGTAGCTTTGATAACTTACACCTAATTATTTCTACTTCGCAATCAATCTCGACTCATATATGTTAACAGAGAGGTCAGATTTTTCAATCTTAGATAGATTGATTGTTACAAGTAATTCATATTTGTTTCCATCATCTTACAAACGGGCGACTTCATCTCATACTAGGTCTACCACATGTTTCTTCGATATTTTCTGTCACTTCATCCTTTGACGACTTGCACAGTTGATCTGCCTTTTTTCTTTCCAATATTTTTTTTCAAATTCTTCACGGTGACAGCGTTTTAAATGTCTCCACACGTTACTCGTGGATTTATGTTTATTCTATTTTATTTCTTCCTGGCAAAGTTTACAGACCCCCATCACCCCATTTCTTTCGAACAATCGAGGACTCAAGCTATAACCCATCCTTCCACAACAGAATCCCAATATTGACTGAGTTTATTCTCATCGAACTCTGATTTATATCTCACCATGCTGTCACACATATACAGCATTTACACCGAGATAGGTTTATGAGTACCGTTGCACCCCTTGAAATATATTCTCCTACCATCTTCAACAATTTCGATGTTACCTCCGTATGACACAATGTATGCAATTCCATCGCTTAACCTTTGAGTTTTCAGGATATAATAAACAATTGATTTAGGATTTACATACTTTTATTAGTATTATTTACGGATCTTGCTAGATGCGTCAATGTTTATGCATTTTTGTATCAACATGGTGCGAACATACATCCGTACCCATCATCACTTCGTAGCAGTCTCCTCTCAAATTACTTAATATAGTCCACCATATCTTTGATACGGATACGGGAACCTGCTCCATCCCCGTATCTCCATAAATGTAGATCCCCGCATTTCCATGAATGTTCTTCTTCTTCTTCTTTGCGAACTTTAATTATTCGAATCTTCCCCAATTCAATATACCTCCAATCTTTATCCGAAAGAAACTCCATCATACGCTTCAGATTTTCTTCAGACCCTAGATAAAAAAAATTTCCACTAACCCAACTTTCTTACATGTGTGGAAGTTTTCTGCTTGGGACATATCAATTGCAAGATATACCTTCTTATTTCCTTTGAGCTCTGCTACATGTAACTGGAATGTTTCGAAATCAGTCACCCAAATCCTGTTTTCTTCATTGTCCTTCCATAAATGTATAATAGTTTCCGCTCATGAGATTCTTGTTTTCCGCATTTGTAGATAATTGATATCTCCATCACTTGTCAATATATCCTCGAACCATGCTAAATCATCTCTGGAGATTTTTTTCATCCCACACTCGCAAACAAATTTTTGAGATGCGAACATCCACTTTTATTTATTCTGAGACGATACGCACGTCTCCGCTTGTTCTCCACGCATCAATGACTCCATTCTCGGCGTGCAGATACCTTTTATATCTTGATTACATGTTACATCTTGCAAAACATTAGGCCCATCATTGCTCACCGTGTTCAACATGAATGTATGAATGTACGTTTATAGAGCTGAATACGTACGTTCATGTGTATATTCGAGCGTATGCACGTGTACATGTATTGAAAAAAATGAAATACATTTATAACAAAATTTAAATTTCAATGCGATAAGAAAAAAAAAAAAAAAACGACGCTCGGACGGAGCCAAATCATTTTATTAATGTGATAAATTAACTACTAGAGATAGGTCCGGGCGTCGATTTTTTTTCCTTTTTGAAATTTTTAAATTGTATTGAAATATAAATTTTGTTAGACACATATATATCAGAGATATCGATAAATTCTGGAATCTAAACATCTGCAAAAGGATATTTGCTGGATCAAATTGGATAAATGTATTCAAACTGATAATAATATGTTAAATAAATAGCCCTAGTGGAGAGATTCATACATATCAATATCATACATAAGCATCAAACTTGAATGAACTACATAACTATTGGTTAGGATGACTGTTTGGTTAGGTTGCTCAAGTATTAATGTATTTGGCAGTGTATGGTAACTCTATTTGCATTCATCGATATTTGATCTATGTTGTCGTACATTGATAAATATTTCGCTAATTAGCTACCTTAGACATGGTTTATATCCTAGATCTTGTGGATTGCAGACCTTACAACGCAGATCTGTATGAAAAAATGTTAGAGTGGATTTATTCAATATTTGATATAATAGACGAAAATGGTAGGAGCAGCCCATCCAACACTACAAAAAAAATCGTATTCATACAGTAAAACCGTACATGAATCTTGCTAACGCTTTAACACTCGTAACACTCACTGACGTTTGGGGTAAGCTTACATAAACATTTTAAACTCGAAAGTCCATAAACCAGTGATGACCTAACATTACTCGAAACTGGTCGATATTACTAGACTTGTAACAAGCAAAGTGAAAAAAAAATATATATATATGTAGGCACACCATCTGCTAAAGATTGGTAAAACTACAGAGTCAAGTGGATAGATTTGATAAGGATGAAGGGTAAATCAATGAAGAAATTACCCAACATAAGTATGAAAACGGGGAAATAAATACAATCCTAGGTAATATTAGGTTAGGATGAGTTAGGCTTAGTGACCATCATCAATACAGACCTATAGTGAAAAATGGTACAGTGGATCTGGAAAATGCTCAAATAAGACAGATAATCTGAATTGTAACACAATCTCATAACGACGCCTGAATTAATCAAAAACTTCTGATTGTCTTATCTGCAAACGTCTTACAAACATTTATAAAAGAATGACATGCAGGAATAAGCATCAAGTAAAGACCTGCGATTGGAAAACGTAATTGAGATGTGCATTCAATCATTGGAGATTTTCAACACTAACACTCAACACAAATCCGGTAGATTAGTTCTCCAAGAGGACAATGAATCGGACTAAAATGCAGTGTCGAGAGGTAAAACCTACCAATTTTTGAAGCATTACATCCAATTATGCGTATTTTATACCCAATATTCCATGAAAAATTAGGTGAATATATACCTAATACAGATATATTCCTATGATAACCAATCAAAATGTATAACAACAACTATACAATAACTAAATAAGATTATCTACTCTACCCTAAGCAACAATGAGTAACTATTATATACGATGAATCCTACCACACTCAGATGACAAATCCTAGTCCAGTACCCCACGTGATCTGGTTCATGACTAAGATCATATACTAACATAACAGTCATACTAAAAATATCTGACATTTAACACCGAGTTCCTGAGAATAATGTTATTTTTACTAC
This sequence comes from Gammarus roeselii, assembly GCA_016164225.1. Classification (NCBI taxonomy): domain Eukaryota; kingdom Metazoa; phylum Arthropoda; class Malacostraca; order Amphipoda; family Gammaridae; genus Gammarus; species Gammarus roeselii. Next base: position 8,420 of record SDVV010006969.1, read on the forward strand.
GATACCATTCAAATCTATAATAAATTCCTAGATCTAACTGATGTTATGCCTCTAGCAGAACAGAAAATCCAAGCCCACTTCGTCATAAAAATGAACTCTACAATGCTTTACTAGGTCACTTCTCAGCAATCTACCACTAATATATAACAAATTTAGAGGTAGCACCATGTCCCGTACAATACTTCAGACGTACTTCGCATCTGTTTAACCCATCAGCTCTGAACAAAATCGAACAAAGTCACATCCTGGATACAACCAAGAATCTAGACACAGGTACAGTGGTCAAGAATGAGTCTCAGAGAGTGTGTGGCCATAAAAAGCTAGGCTTCTGTTCACTAACGATCTAATTACATCACAACAACGATGAGCAGCTTGTTACGTATCCTCACTAACAAATCCATGGAACTTGAGACCGACGTTCACAAGGCCATATGTACATAATTCACGATGAACAGCGATGAACTCTAAAATGACAACCAACGAGTGTAAACCATCTCTACACTAGGACACCTCCATCCAGTGAATCGTCTTCTAAAACATTACACAATATACTTGTTAGAGTTCAATTACGAAAATTCCACAAAGAAGCAGTACGGACTTACACCTCTTAAACGCACATTCATATGATCATCGTGGAAAAAAAACGACATCAACAATATATATAAAATAGCTAAATAAGATGCTCTACTCTGCTCTAATTCACATTAAAAAGTGCAATACACTAGGGTATTCATCCAAGTAAATCGGTTTACTTATACAAACAGGCATAAACATAACTAGGTTTTTGCCTAGGGGACTCTCTAACTCCTCCTAAATATTGAAGAATGGACCTGCGATAAACATACAATAACTAATAGTATGACCAAGTTTGTTACAAATCGTCTGTTCTATATATATATATATATATATATATATATATATAATAACTACGTCAAATATTGTATCAGGATGGAAGAAGATGTATAAAACACTAAAAATGAACAACATGTGACTAAATTATACCTGAAATAATGTTCAATATTGCAGATACACACGTAATGTATCCGAAATTGTATGAATAACCACCAGATTGCATTGAAGATGGAAATTCAACAGAGAACATACAAAACTAAAAGACCTATACTAAAACACACGAGTTATAACAAAGCAAGAAGATTAATTCTCTACCATACCCAAAACATACTTTAAAACGTGATGAACGAGAATGAACTAGCATTTAACCAAACAAACAAGAAATGTGAATAAGTTACCAAGACATACGAGCGAAACAACTGAAACCTATAGTCAATACGGTATAGTACATACAAAAACTAATGAAACTAGCCTCAACTTCAGTCCAGGAATAAATTAACACCTCTTCAACTAGAGTAACTACGGCCTAATCGTAACAGAATGTCATATATCCATATAAAAGTACCTAAATGATGCAATAACGTACCAATTATGCCTGAAATAATGTGAAAGATCCAAACCTGTAATACCCTAAAATGCCTATAACTGTATGAGTTAACTGATCGAAATTCCAAAAACAGCCCAAATTCGATATAAATCAATCAAACATTACTAAGTACACATAACATAATATTTTAACTTACAGTAAATCGATATCGTTCAGGTATTTTTGCTATTGCAACACCGCGTCAATGGAACACTGATATATCTGGTTATAACCTGGATAATGTAATATGGGGTGGATAGATTCTCGTAACGAAGATACAGCATCCTAAGAAAAATATATATATATAAACCCGCAAACAACCTCACAAATAATCCTTACTATTTCTATAGATATTAAATACATAAGAAATAAATAGATGGGAAACACAGAACCTTGCCTGCAATCCTACCTTCAGGCTGGTACAACAGGGCCGTTCGCACACTAAGGTTGCAATTTGAGGTATAAGACATACCTACCACAATAATCCTAATAACAGTATATATAGTGATAAATGAACAAAACAGACAAAAATATCCCAACACCAACCGCTCTGAATACACCAATCAAGCATTTAATGAGACAATTATACTCATAAGTGATTCTTCTCTAGGAATGTTTCAGTCATGCTGTAAATATTGTATCTATTTTCCTTCATCGGTTAGCTCACAAAGAAATACGAATGAAGGGGTTACTGCAGGAGTAAGTAAAGCTCAGCGCAAAGGTACTGATTAATATAATCGGATAAAAATGACAATAAACTAATTGAATCTATGCTACTTGTAAATTGATCAACAGCGAGCAACGTAGAAAAATTATATCAAGGTTGAAAAATTCATCATGAAGGTGTCCGGAAAGTGGGGCTTTTTAATATATAACACTATGTATAAGTTATTATCAATAAATTTCTAATAAATGTATGTTTGTCAATACCCCCAGAAAACAATCAGAGGACACAGCATTGAAAATGCTATATGACATGCAACGAAGTTGCAATATACCCCAATCATTGAAATGCTAATACCCTTATGTAAATATATAACCTGTTAACATGTATAAGCTTTCCGCTAACTGACTCCCGTCCTACCCTACGCCCTCCGCTCCCCGTTTCTGCGCGAGCTCCCGTACGGCCGCTTGAGTCAAAGGTTGCATGCATCGCGCCCTACCCCCCGCCACGCCCAAAAGTGACTCTAGAATGCCGTTCTTGACGACACATATACTACTTACATGACTGGTAAACGTTACGATCTCGAAGGTTCTAATGGCCAATGCAAGTCTTGTACTTTTCTGGAGCCTCAAGAATAGTTAAATAGGGGCCAATTTGGGCAAAAAATAGTGGATTTTGTGATAAAATAGTAACCAAAAATGACTAATTATATCATTCAAAATGTGTGACATTATGTAACTGAATGATATTTCGGTATTGTTTTTCTACTAGCACGATGAATTGCAACTGAATATATCAGTTAAACGTAATTTAATCCCTTCAAGTATGGTATTAGTTATTTTTTTGAAAAAAATACCCAAACCAATATGACAGATCTGCAACAACAATTTTTTACTCTACTGAACTGATCTGATCTTCATGGTCAACAAATTTTGTGATCTTGCTCATCTCAAACTCTTAATAACTCATAAATCAATATGGCCTATTCATACAATTGATACATATATGTATGCTATTTTCCATCGTTAAAACTCTGACTATTGAAACGGTGAACACCGGTTTCATGGCATCGTTATATCAACCTAACCTTCTTATCCTTGTTTTCAACTGTAGTTTACACATCAAATTGATACGGTTGACTACTTTGTTCGTGGATTATTTCACATCTTTTAATGACAGCTTGGTAAGACGGGCAAGTCCTACTCTACTCTTTCTGGTAGGTCTTAGTCATCATAATTCACAGAGGTATGGCAGTTGCAACCAGTGCTTACTACCCTACTCAAAAAATTGAAGAAAAACATCCCGCTATCACATATGATAGTGCAACTGCGTCCACCCCCAAACCGGCTTGATGTCCGTCCCTCCGTGCAACGACCTCATGTTGAGCCTATGTAAGCCCCTTGTCAAAAAAACTATACATAGATTATTTAAGAATCTAACTACCTTCTGCGTAGTTAAATCACGGAATAGACCCAACACACGTCCGTTGATCAGGAGTAAGACAGACCAGGTTGTGGTTTAATCAGGATATACAAAATACATTGCAGTTTGATCCATGGATGGACAAAACAGTATAAGCTTTAATCAAGAAAAATACACGCCAAATTATCATTTAGTCTATGGATTGATGACGCAGGAGCTATGCCCTTTAATCAAGGAATATAAACATTGAATTGCTTTTCGATCAATGGACTGATAGAACAGAATGGTCCTTAATCAAGGAATAGACACGTCAGATTGTTGTTTAATCAAGGAATGGACACAGCCGATGGGGCTCTAATTAAGGAACGGGCGCAGCAGGTTCTCGTTTAATCGAAGAGTTTCATTAAGCAGGAAGACTGAGCAAACAGAAATTTCCATCCTCTTCCATCTGGTGAAGACTATAATTGAGTTACATCAGTGAATGCCGATGGAGCAAGCCTGTGCTTTTTGAGGAGGCACTGGCTTAGGATACCACTACAACTTCTTCAGTTACAGCTGCGAATGACGATAAAGCAAGGCCAGTGCTCTCTGAGGAGGCAGCGGCGAGGGATGACACAACTATTCCTCCATTTCAAGCTGAGGATGGCGGTATAGCAAGGCTCGTGCTCTCTGAGGAGGCAGCGGTGTGGGATGACACAACTATTCCTCCAGTTCAAGCTGTGGATGGATGTATAGCAAGGCTCGCGCTCTCTGAGGAGGCAGCGGTGTGGGATGACACAACTATTCCTCCAGTTCAAGCTGTGGATGGATGTATAGCAAGGCTCGCGCTCTCTGAGGAGGCAGCGGTGTGGGATGACACAACTACTGCTTCAGTTACGGCTGCGGATGGCGGTTGAGCGAGGCCCGTGCACTCAGAAGAGGAACGGAGTGGAGGCTACAACGAGTTACATCACAGCATGACAGTTGTTTTTCACTGTCAGAGGATGGGTTTCCGAGTTAATCTAATTCTATTTTCCTTTGAAAAGGAAGGTAATGGTAGTCTCAGTAACTAGGTACCTTACGTAACAAACGGAAAACCTCTGTAATGGAATGATTTCCCCCTTATATTGCAATGTTACATATAAGACCGAAACTAATTAGATTGAATTCCTTATTGCAGGACGCTAAAAAATGTCAATTCGATTTTATGTCGCTCTAAATTGTGCGTTACAGCGAATAGGCTTTGAAAGCATTGGCGGAGATGATTAGTTTCTATGAACCTCCCGAAGTGAAAATAATTTTAGATTATAATTTAATTCCTTTACAAATATCCCGACAACCTATGTGAATGTACAATGGTATCAATAATGCAATCATGTGGGACTTCACGTATTTATTGGCTGCGGCAGTATTGTGCTTGTTTGTGCTTTATTTTCGATACAATCATTCATGCCAGTCTTTTCGCGGGTGCTAATTATGTCCCTTTTACGCTATAATCAGAGTAGGATGGTCTAAGCTCTCGTTTGGGTGGCCACTTGAAAGAAACAAGCTCGTTTATTTATCAGAAAACGTTTCACGTGAAAAATATACTGCTTGTAAAGCGATCATTGTTATTTTTCCATATGTCACAAACGTAAGGGCGAATCTCACTTCAAAGACTTTTGATGGTTCCTCTCGTTCTCAGACAATTTGCTACACCATGCACAATAAAAGCATTTTTGTTTTAATACATGCACGGTGCAATAGGATGATGCTCATAATCAGAACGAGAGCGCGTATAAACTTGATTAGAAGCACTGCCAACCGTTTGATCCCTCCTTATAACTGCTCTATAATCTTGATGAGAAGCACAGCCAACCGTGTGATCCCTCCTTATGACTGCTCTATAATCTTGATGGGAAGCACAGCCAACCGTTTCATCCCTCCTTATGACTGCTCTATAATCTTGATGAGAAGCCCTGCCAACCGTTTGATCCCTCCTTATGACTGCTCCATAATCTTGATGAGAAGCAGTGTCAACCGTTTGATCCCTCCTCATAACTGCTCTATAATCTTGATGAGAAGCACTGCCAACCGTTTCATCCCTCCTTATAACTGCTCTTTAATCTTAATGAGGAGCACAGCCAACCGTTTGATCCCTCCTTATGACTGCTCTATAAACTTGATGAAAAGCACAGCCAACCGATTGATCCCTCCTTATAACTGCTCTATAATCTTGATGAGAAGCACAGCCAACCGTTTGATCCCTCCTTATAACTGCTCTATAATCTTGATGAGAAGCACAGCCAACCGTTTGATCCCTCCTTATAACTGCTCTATAATCTTGATCAGAAGCACAACCAACCGTTAGATCCCTCCTTATAACTGCCCTATAATCTTGATGAGCAGCAAGCACAGTCAACCGTTTGATCCCTCCTCATAACTGGTCTAAAATCTTGTTGAGAAGCACTGCCAACCGTTTGATCACTCCTTTTAACTGCTCTATAATCTTGATGAGAAGCCCTGCCAATCGTTTGATCCCTCCTTATGACTGCTCTATAATCTTGATGAAAAGCACAGCCAACCGTTTGATCCCTCCTTATAACTGCTCTATAATCTTGATGAGAAGCACTGCCAACTGTTTGATCCCTTCTTATAACTGCTTTTTCATCTTGATGAAGAGCACAGCCCACTGTTTGATCCCTCCTTATAACTGCTCTATAATCTTGATGAGAAGCACAGCCAACCGTTTGATCCCTCCATATAACTGCTTTATAATCTTGATGAGAAGCACTGCCAATCGTTAGATCCCTCCTTATGACTGCTCTATAATCTTGATGAGAAGCACTGCCAACCGTTTGATCCCTCCATATAACTGCTCTATAATCTTGATGAGAAGCACAGCCAACCGTTTTATCCCTCCTTATAACTGCTCTATGATCTTGATAAGAAGCTCAGCCAACAGTTTGATCCCTCCTTTTAACTGCTCTATAATCTTGATGAGAAGCACAGTCAACCGTTTTGTCCCTCCTTATAACTGCTCTATAATCTTGATAAGAAGCTCAGCCAACCGTTTGATCCCTCTTTATAACTGCTCTATAATTTTGATGAGAGGCACAGCCAACCGTTTGATCCCACCTTATAACTGATCTATAATCTTGATGAGTAGCACAGCCAACCGGTTGATCCCTCCTTATAACTGCTCTATATTCTTGATGAGAAGCACAGCCAACCGATGGATCCCTCCTTATAACTGCTCTATAATCTTGATGAGAAGCACAGCCAAACGGTTGGTCCCCCTTATAACTGCTCTATAATCTCGATTAGAAGCACAGCCAACCGTTTGATCCTTCCTTATAACTGCTCTATAATCTTGATGAGAAGCACAGCCAATCATTTGATCCCTCCTTATGACTGCTCTATAATCTTGATGAAAAGCACTGCCAACCGTTTGATCCCTCCTTATAACTGCTCTATAATCTTGATGAAAAGCACTGCCAACTGTTTGATTCCTCTTTATAACTGCTCTTTTATCTTGATGAAGCGCACAGCCCACTGTTTGATCCCTCCTTATAACTGCTCTATAATCTTGATGAGAAGCAGAGCCAACCGTTTGATCCCTCCTTATAACAGCTTTATAATCTTGATGAGAAGCACTCCCAATCGTTTGATCCCTCCTTATGACTGCTCTATAATCTTAATGAGGAGCACTGCCAACCGTTTGATCCCTCCTTATAACTGCTCTATAATCTTGATGAGAAGCCCTGCCAATCATTTGATCCCTCCTTATGACTGCTCTATAATCTTGATGAAAAGCACTCCCAATCGTTTGATCCCTCCTTATGACTGCTCTATAATCTTGATGAGGAGTACTGCCAACCGTTTGATCCCTCCATATAACTGCTCTTTAATCTTGATAAGAAGCACAGCCAACCGTTTGATCCCTCCTTATAACTGATCTATAATCTTGATCAAAAGCACAAGCAACCGTTAGAGCCCTCTTTTTAACTGCCCTATAATCTTGATGAGAAGCAAGCACAGTCAACCGTTTGATCCCTCCTCATAACTGCTCTATAATCTTGATGAGAAGCACAGCCAACCGTTTTATCCCTCCTTATAACTGCCCAATGATCTTGATAAGAAACTCAGCCAACCGTTTGATCGCTACTTTTAACGCTCTATAATCTTAATGAGGAGCACAGCCAACCGTTTGATCCCTCCTTATGACTGCTCTATAATCTTGATGAGAAGCACAGCCAACCATTTGATCCCTCCTTATAACTGCTCTATAATCTTGATGGGAAGCACAGCCAACCGTTTTATCCCTCCTTATAACTGCTCAATGATCTTGATAAGAAACTCAGCCAACCGTTTGATCGCTACTTTTGACGCTCTATAATCTTAATGAGGAGCACAGCCAACCGTTTGATCCCTCCTTATGACTGCTCTATAAACTTGATGAGAAGCACAGCCAACCGTTTGATCCCTCCTTATAACTGATCTATAATCTTGATCAAAAGCACAAGCAACCGTTAGAGCCCTCTTTTCAACTGCCCTATAATCTTGATGAGAAGCAAGCACAGTCAACCGTTTGATCCCTCCTCATAACTGCTCTATAATCTTGATGAGAAGCACTGTCAACCGTTTGATCCCTCCTTATAACTGCTCTATAATCTTGATGAGAAGCCCTGCCAATCGTTTGATCCCTCCTTATGATTGCTCTATAATCTTGATGAAAAGCACAGACAACCGTTTGATCCCTCCTTATAACTGCTCTATAATCTTGATGAGAAGCACTGCCAACTGTTTGATCCCTCCTTATAACTGCTCTTTAATCTTGATGAAAAGCACAGACAACCGTTTGATCCCTCCTTATAACTGCTCTTTAATCTTGATGAAGAGCACAGCCTACCGTTTGATCCCTCCTTATAACTGCTCTATAATCTTGATGAGAAGCACAGCCGACCGTTTGATCCCTCCTTATAACTGGTTTATAATCTTGATAAGAAGCACTGCCAATCGTTTGATCCCTCCTTATGACTGCTCTATAATCTTGATGAGAAGCACTGCCAACCGTTCGATCCCTCCTTATAACTGCTCTATAATCTTGATAAGAAGCTCAGCCAACCGTTTGATCCCTCCTTATAACTGCTCTATAATCTTGATGAGAAGCACAGCCAACCGTTTGATCCCTCCTTATAACTGCTCTATAATCTTGATGAGAAGCACAGCCAACCGGTTGATCCCTCCTTATAACTGCTCTATAATCTTGATGAGATGAACAGCCAACCGTTTGATCCCTCCTTATAACTGCTCTATAATCTTGATGAGAAGCACAGCCGACCGTTTGATCCCTCCTTATAACTGGTTTATAATCTTGATGAGAAGCGCTGCCAATCGTTTGATCCCTCCTTATGACTGCTCTATAATCTTGATGAGAAGCACTGCCAACCGTTTGATCTCTCCTCATAACTGCTCTATAATCTTGATGAGAAACACAGCCAACCGTTTGATCCCTCCTTATAACTGCTCTATAATCTTGATGAGACGCACAGCCAAACGGTTGATCCCTCCTTATAACTGCTCTATAATCTTGATGAGAAGCACAGCCAACCGTTTGATCCCTCCTTTTAACTGCTCTATAATCTTGATGAGAAGCACAGCCAACCGGTTGATCCCTCCTTATAACTGCTCTAAATTCTTGATGAGAAGCACAGCCAAACGGTTGGTCCCCCCTTATAAATGCTCTATAATCTCGATAAGAACCACAGTCAACCGTTTGATCCTTCCTTATAACTGCTCTATAATCTTGATGAGAAGCACAGCCAACCGTTTGGTCCCTCCTTATAACTGCTCTATAATCTTGATGAGAAACACAGCCAACCGATTGATCCCTCCTTATAACTGCTCTATAATCTTGATGCGACGCACAGCCAAACGGTTGGTCCCACCTTATAACTGCTCTATAATCTTGATGAGAAGCACAGCCAACCGTTTGGTCCCTCCTTATAACTGCTCTATAATCTTGATGAGAAACACAGGTAACCGTTTGATCCCTTCTTATAACTGGTCTATAATCTTGATGGGGAGCACAGCTAATCGTTTGATCCCTCCTTATGACTGCTCTATAAACTTGATGAGAAGCACAGCCAACCGATTGATCCCTCCTTATAACTG
>SDVV010006970.1:0-18078 GCA_016164225.1 Gammarus roeselii
TATTTAATTATTCATGCACACATATTCACATATGAATGCATTTAATGCTGAGAATACTTCTCATAGCATGGTGATCTACAAATCTCTTTTATCAAAACAATGTTATATGATTTAGAAAGTAAAGCTGCATTGTTGCCTTTGGCTGTAAAAACATGTTCAATTTATGAATAGCTTCATGACATAATCACACAAAATAGAGGTGGCTTTCTCAGGATGATTTAATGGATGATGACAAACAATAGGTTTCAATTGAATAATATAGTTTTTGAGCTGATGAGCATTTCAATAGTTAACGTAACTGAAATACACTACCATACAAATGTTACAGCAATTAAACAGGCAGATGTTGGAAGCGTATCTCTTACAATTAGTATTTGGTAACACCATTAATAAACGAGTAGCTGCAAAACAGTATAGCTGTTCTGCAACTACTATTTTCCATTATACCACATCAAGCCAAAAGTTTATTACACTGTCAGAGGAAGACGGAAACAAGTCTGGTGTGCTAATATTAGAAAACTTTTGGTAACTAATCAATATATGTGTCCAGAAGCACCATCATACCGTCTCCTAAAGCACTGTATAAAGATAAGCACCACTGACCCACCGAAAATTGTTTGGTATGTTATCGCTACGATCTAGGAAAATGTTGACACTCTTTTCATCAATCAAGGTATCAATTTGTAGCAATGATGAGCGGAGGTGAGTGGGCGTAGGCCTTTAGGAAGACCAATGTTTGGGTGGAAGGAGGCGTAAAGCAAGCTTCAGGGACTAGACTTCAGTGGGGAGGTGGCGAGAGATCATGCGTGAGTGGAGAATGGTTGTAAATGAATGAGCGCTGACGCGGCCCCGATGAGTTTACTCGCCCTTCGCGTCTTGTTGAAAAATGGGATGGACGCAATAAAGTAAAACCAAAACTGCTGGACCTTTCTGTTGGCACTGATCTTGGACCTTGGTCCTGCCTCGAGGTGTGTTATAGGGTCGTGGCCGAATCCCTCAGCGCTAAATGGATACGCCTTGGTATCTGTGTAAGAGATTGAGGATCGTTTGGTGCGTCTAGCCGTCGGCCAACCCCCTACCTGGAGATTCGGCCTTGTGTCAATTACTAAATTAGGTATCTTCACCGCATTCTGAAGTGAAAAGCGGTGTGGCCTATAGATCCAATGACCATATCGATGGAAGCTGTAACCCAGACACAACATAGCATACTTTTTAATTGGTAATCACAGATATATATTTATAAATGATTTTTTTTGGTAGCCTCATGTTGAGTGAGGTTTACCAGGTAAGGACCACTAGTGTTATAACGAGAGGAATTCTAGCATCCAATACTCAAAAGGACCTTTGCACTTCGGAGCCTCGCGGGGAAGGGGAAGGTACTTGCCGGCCACAGATCTTTCCACTAAGCAAGGCAATGAATCTAATGCATTTAGTTAGCAACAATGTTACATATCTCCTATTGTCGCAGCCAAGATGAATTGGAATCTATCATCAACATACCAGTTTGTCAGTGACACTACTTGTTACGGTGAACTGGGATGACACGGTTCAAAAGTATAGGCAGAAGTAGGTCAGAAGGCAGAAAATTGTGAGTGTCCGAATTTTGATAAGATTAGATTGACCGGAATATTTATAAATTATGATAAGTTGCGATCTTCAGGTATTGCTCCTGACAAGCCTTCTTGGCAACTTACCTATGACTAGGGAGTCCTTTCTCCAGTCGAAGAGCAAAATTTCGAAGTTGGCGGAGACACGCCTACCGCACGATTGTGGAAGGGGTGAGGGACCCGCCCAAAAAAGGGAGGCTAAAAGCAAAGATGGAATAGGGGACGTTAAGGGAAATCACGTGTAGAAGGAGGGGACGCTGGTCGACGAACGATTGGAACGCCTGATACTGAAACCGCCGGCTCGGTCGCTTTAGAGCAGAGGCCTTGGGCAAGCTCGGGGGATACGAAGGAGTGGGGAAAACCCCTGGGGAGCAAAGGTTATAGATATGAAGAGAGGAAACAGTCTGATAGTTGAGGATCATCCATGGAATATGTGGGATGATCAGAAATTAGAGTCCCTAGGAGAACAGGAGATTGGAGGGACGGGAGTACTAGGGCATCTCACGAGTGCACCGAGGGTAAACACTTCGTAGACAAGGAAGGAAGAAAATTGAGGTCGAGAAGAGCCGACCTTTATCGCGTCAAAGGCGATATCAGAGCGACCAAGTGGAGAACTTGAGACACCTCAGGTATGACTGGAGAGAGACCGGATGACGTCTATAGGAAGAGATGAAAGGAGGGTGGTGGAGGGGGGGTAGGGTGGAAAAGGAACCATGTTGAATCTTTTCGATATGAAATGTTTGAGGGGCATAGCAGCAGTGAGGACGCTATTAAGAATCAACAATGATGTTGTTCGAATTAGAACAGGGTTGGTGCAAAAGTTGGAGGACAGAGTAGATTCATGTGTTCCGAGATGGTTTGGGCACGTGGTGAGGATGGATACTGGAAGATTGGTGAAAGTGGTGATGAAAGTAAAGGTGAGTGGACGTAAGCCAACAGGTAGACCGAAGTTTGGGTGGATGGATAGCGTGAGGCAGGCGTAAGGAATTAGAGACCTAAGTGTGAGTAGCAAGAGAGCGTGCAAAGGATAGGCGTGAGTGGAGGAAATGTTGTGAACAGATGAGCTTTGACGCTGCCTTGGGTGATTTTCCCGTTCTTGTTGTCTCGTTGAAAAACGGAAGGTTGTGAGTTGGGGGGGATGGTTACTTAACTTTTTCTCGGCCGGGGTAAACCAGTTAACGTTGACAGACTTTGCTGCCGACCCTTGATATTGGACCTCACTGCCGTTGACGATAAAGGGCCAGACCCTTTAGCGCCAACAGGAGAAGTTTGGTTGCGTGTGAGGGTATGAGAAGAGTGTGAGGTGCACCTTGCAGTCGGCCATCACCATTTCTGGGGAATTTTGGCCTAGTGTCTATCTGTATTATTTTCGGAGATTGCTCGATAAGTGTTTACAAGTGTAGGAACTTTGGCAGAGCCAGAAGAACTTTGGCAATCCATTAGTTCGGGGGCGTACAAGGTGTGGCAGATGCCACATTCTAGCTTAGACTAAACCATCTTGGACTGTTATAGAATTTACCGGTGGGAAAATGGACCGTTAGCTTGAGTTTTATTTTTTGTAATTTCTTGTCGACAGCAGATATGAATGCAATACTATAATTAGATGCGGGATGTGACGATTATGTCGACGATTCGAAAACAGAATAAAAACGGGAATAATACAAACGAGAGTCGGTTAATTCCTATTGCGGGATTCGGGTTGAATGCAAAGCTAAACTAACTTGTAGCTGCTCCCATCTGCTTCTCAATAAAGAAATGATATCATGATAATGGGCACCAACCTTGTACCAGACATGACCGGCGGAGAATCAGAAGATGCTGAAAAAATAATCACAATTCAGTAAGTGGGGTGTTATGAAATCGTAGCCCGATTCTTAGCTGTGTTGAGTCACTTGAACAGATTTTCTACCACTGTATTCGGAACAAGCACTGTTGAAAAACTTGTAATGAAGAAGCGTTGTTTTTAATTTCAATTGATTAGTAGAGGAAGGTAGGAGCAACACAAGTTTACTGCCACGAATACCCCTACAATGAGTGGACGGCGTTTTCAAGCTACAAGCAAACACGTATGCACAACGTACAGCAGCAGACCAACGCAGATTAGAACAGTACCTTGTGCGAAGGCTGCAGGCACCGACAGCGGGAGGGAAAGAAAAGAAACATTAGCAGGATGATAATGGGCAGCAATTGCTGCGAAAAGCATTGACACCACCTCGTGATGCTGGCGGGGTCGATTAGAAGGCAAGCTTGTAGCTAGAATTCATGACAAAGAAAGCGTGTGCAAAATATGGCGGATAACGGGGCAGGCGACACGGCGCGGCTGATGGTGTGTGCATTTATCAAAGTATCACTGAAAATACAGTAATTCATAAACTATACTGAGCAAGGCCGCCTTCTAGCTCTGTAATAAAGGAACAAGCTTAATTGATTCAAAACACTCAATCGTGTTTTATGCTTTCCTTCAACAGTAAACTTTTCAGCCAGTTCAAAGCTTAAAAACTCTCAACAGAAAGCAAACAAGCAAAAATAAGAGTACTCGTGCTGAGGAAGAGCTAAAACAAACAATGTGGGCGGACACACAAAACATTGCAATAGAAAAACCACAATATCCTAGCTAATATGGTGCAGGTATCCATCCCTCCAACAACATTCTTCCACACAATGAATTCCCTCAGATCCACCAAACCGTAGAAAATGAATTTTTCAACATAGCAACAGTAATGTGTGTAGCTATACCACGGTCGTCCAGGATTACCTCAAGGGTATGGCGCCACTTCACACCAAACATGGGGAGCAGAGATGGCATCATTAGTATTGAGAACGGTAGAGGCTACTAAAATAGCTCATTAACATGAACAGGGGCCAACAGAACAAATACCTGGTTGTCAACACATTATTATCAGCTGCCAACACATCAATCACAGCTGTTGACTTATCAACCACAGCTGTTGACGTCAATCACAGCTGTTGACATATCAATCACAGCTGTTGAAACATAAATAACAGCTGTCCACACAGCAATTTCAGTGGTCATGCTTCATCTCTACCCATCCGGACAGCCACTGCCTATCAAAAACAGAGACCGACCTATCACAAACACCATGATATTATAATAAATGTCATCTCTACTCAATGTGTTACTACACATTTGGTTAATGTCTTTATAAATCAACATTGTATGGCTACCGACCAAGCCTCTGCAACAAAAAGGCCTTGTTTCATGGAACAGATAATTGAAGAAAAAAAAAAGGTCAGTTCACGCAGACAGCGCACCTACACGCAACAAATTGGCAGACTGTGGTTTCTTCTGCCCAAAATACATGAAATAAATGGCAAATAATTAATATTCAGAAGACTGGGTTGTCATTTCACTCAAAAAATGTACAACCAAGAGGATTTTTTTGGTTGATGTTTGAGACTTCTTGTCAGCGGTATCATGAACAGGGCACCCAATTGGTTGACGGATCAAAACAATAAATAATTGGAATATTTGGTCAAATTAAGTATCACATCCCCTGATCATCAATATTGAGATATCTAACACAACGTCATTGTAAACATATAAATAACTAAGTAGCAGATAAAGGAAACTTTCGAAGCAAGTCACCAAGTTCTGTAACTGTTGTTTAGGTTGCATAAATACCAACAGAGAAAATCCCTTCCTGAGTCAACTGAATCAGTTACTGACTGAGCTACAGAGGCCATGGATACAACAAAATAGTAAATGATTTGCTCCCGCACCAAATTTAATAGCCAACTGGAGTTCAGGTATACCATTTGGTAAAGCAGAGCTTTTCTGACTAAGTCGGGGACGGGCATGGCACTTTCATTCGTCGTACAACGATTGCAACTCTACCTTGCCAGCTTCAAAGTCTGGCCTTCTGCCATTCAAGAGACCAAGATAGAATGTCGTATTCAAGGTCAGGTAGTCTCAAATCTACAACCTTCAATGAAAGTCCAAGCTTATCATGTCAGGATCAGGGCCAAATTCTTGTCGGATTCATAAATTGGAGAGTGGCAGTAGATAAATGGGGGGTCACAAAATAACCACATCATGGCCAATTAAATATAGCTGTATGGAATCCTTATTGCAATGACATAAATGTATGCAATAAGTAGTTGGTAAAATAATTGAAAAATAAATATTAGACTGGTTCACAAACAGTATTGATGAAGGTAGCTATGAGGGATTTAAGCCCAATCACAGAAGAACGGCGCATGTGGGCTGATGAATATACAAAAAATGAAAGGGAAATAACAGCAATAGCTAGTTAGCAAGTGTAACTGTGCAAAGCAAACACTGCTCCCGAGTCGAGGATGAAGTTAGCACTTACATTGAGCTTGGTCGCCGAGTCCACCCAGACCATGAGCACGGCGCTGTGCAGAGGGTTCTTGGTGGTCGCCTGCAGCAGACGGATCTCGGCCAATTGCTGCAGGGGAAACAGCGACCACATCATCAATGGAGAAAAAAATAGCAAAAAAAACAGACCAATTGACATGAATAAGTCAAGCAATGTCCTATTGGTAGGATGAGTTACAGCTGACAAGACGATCTTTACACTCAAAACTCCACACAGACTTATTTTTGAACGCGACGATCTTTACATTCAACCTACACACAGACGTATTTGAGAACAAGACGATCCAATCCGTGCAGTCAATCTCCACACAGACGTATTTGAGAACAAGACGATCCAATCCGTGCAGTCAATCTCCACACAGACGCATTTTAAAACAAGACAATCCGTAAACTCAACCTCCACACAGACGTATTTCAGAACAAGACGATCCCTAGGCTCAGCCACCACACAGACGTATTTTAGAACAAGACGATCCCTATGCTCAACCACCACACAGACGCATTTTAGAACAAGACGATCCGTAAACTCAACTTCCACACAGACGTATTTCAGAACAAGACGATCCCTATGCTCAACTACCACACAGATGTATTTTAGAACAAGACAATCCGTACACTCAACCTCTACACAGTCGTATTGTAGAATAAGACAATCCCTACTCTCAACCACCACACAGACGTATTTTCGAACAAGACAATCCGTACACTTAACCTCTACACAGTCGTATTGTAGAACAAGACAATCCCTACACTCAACCACCACACAGACGTATTTTAGAACAAGACAATCTGTACACTCAACCACCACGCAAGACATATTTTAGAATAAAACGATTCGTACACTCGACCTCCACACAAGACATATTTTAGCATAAAAAGATTCGCACACTCAAGAGTCCACACAGATGAATTATCGCTTTTTAGTGACCAGTTGTTGCTAGCAACGGTACCTCGACATTTCAAACTATCAAAGTTTGTACCCCCGTTTAAAATAGATTCACCTTTTTTCCTCCCATTATGTACTAGAGGGATGAGTTTCGTTTTACGAATACCTTCGGGCGTAGCATCAGCGGGTTAGCCTGGTCATCAACAACTAGGTTGACCACAACAAATTCTCACCTCGTCCAAGTTAGCCGCAACGTCAGACAGGTCCAACCAGGTCGCCTTAATGTGGATGCGGCCTGATTTAGCCTCGGACAGCGGTACCCACTGAGTAAGCGGAAGAGAGACGTAATCAGTATAGGAAATATAAGCCTGACAATGTTAGTTCCCAATTTGATTATTCATTCTATTCAACGAAGAGCTTCCAAAAAGTGATCTTCAGATAAAGTTAATGTATGTATAGACATACAGCCGTTTCCCCCTAGTAAGGGGGGTGACTAAGCTAGGCAGACACAGAGGGGGGAGGCGCCAAATCTCCCCGCCACAAGACCGCCGTGTCCCTGCCGAGGCTCGAACTCGCGACATGCAGCACCAGAGGCTGACACTGCAGTCGGATACGCTAACCACTCGGCCACGACGGCCTCCGTGGTTAATGTTAATGTTTCATGAAAATGCATCACAAACAGATATGAATCGGACAGTACCAATGAGCCTAATTATTCCATCATGTATTCATAGAATTTTAAGAGTTCAATGAATAATTGTCAAAAATGCAGTTTCTGGAACAACTACTGTAGTATCATCAAACTATGTACAGTAAGCTGAAGCCATATAATGCATAGGTACATCAAACCATATAATACATAACATCAAGTCTAACAATGATAAAGTTTGAAAACACGTTCAACATAAAACCTGTTATCTAACCACCAGCAAAGGATGCATCCAATATGTACATCTTGCTCAACTGATAATAGGATCCACAATTTTTTTTCATTACTAAAGTTACATGTATACAACACTGTGCACGTGGTCTGCCAAATACTAGAGCAGCATTTGATACACACAGGCATTACGGACTCACCATATCGACCTCTCCTGACTTCCAGATGGACTGCACGTCCAGGTTTGCTCTGTTGGGTGCAGGCGACACAAAGAAAAAATTGAATGGTATAGAGGGCAAGAAAGTCGTCCAATTTATTGGTCAAAATATTGAATGTAGACATTCAACCAATGATTCATTTCTCAGTAGCTACACAAAATACAGTGCAGTACACTACATGTAGCTATGAATATTCATGAATCAATGCAACCATTATGGTAGTTACTGGTAAGATGTAGATTGGTCAATAACTTTCCAACAAGAGGTCAACATTAGTAGTCATTAGTGGATCATGGTCTCACTCCATCATAGAATGCGACTATATCAATGCAGGTGGACTGTGTATTGTTGTCCACAGAACTGGAACACCAACAAAAACATTAATTGTTAATGCAACAATGAAGGAAGACATTTGGAACAAATAATTAAAACTTACATACAAATGAGGGTAGCTTTAGTGAAACATTCATTTTTTTCAACATAGAATATAATTCAATTCAATTTGATTTAGGATTAGTAGTTGAATCATCTTACTGGTTCTCTAGCTACATTAGATGTGGCTAGGAAACTAGGGAAAGAATCATTAACTAAATTTAATCAGTTGCTGCCAGAAACACAAATTACATTCATGCAAAATGTTTAAAATTACTGACAAACAACTACCATTATAATGGTACATCACGTACTGTACCACGGGGATTAAACTAATCGCCAACATAGAAGGGATTCTACCCATGACCCTAACAAGATATACATGTACAGTTGCATCCCAAAACAACAAGCAACTTGCGCTAAACAACACATACAAGTGAAATGCACGAAAACTAATCATAATAGTAATAAAGAACCACTTGTCAGACAGGTATCTTGTTTACAAGCAGTACGTTAGCACATTAAAGTATTTTGAAGTTTATCACAGGCAAGTTATACAAACAAGCTTATAATAATACAGCAAGTAGCTATGGTAAGAATCTGAACAGATTAATTCATGAGCAGCTGGACCCCAGCACAGTATTATTGACTTCAAGACTAATCGATTTAGAGACCCACAGGTCTAATACAAGACAACAAAACAAGAGAATGAGTGTTTGTCAAAACAGCGTACCATAGTAATGAGAAACACCTAGAAGCCAGAGGAAGAGGATAACAGAATGAGGATAACCCTTATTATGGATTCACTGGAGAAACAATTCATAAAGGACCAGGTAGAAGGTTGACAACAGAAACCAAAGAATACAAGACAGATTAACACATGTGAGGAAGCATAGAACCAGTGAGGCGGAAAAGCAACTCGAGAGGAGTATGGAGAAAGCGAAAGGGACGTAAATCTATTCTGTCCCTTTAACACAGAATGTATGCGTAGCCAACATGAGACAAAGAATCACGAGATGTTCACCAATTCCGTGATAGGAAAATCAGATGTGCACACCAAAAGATTGAGAAGAAAACGGGAGGGAAGAATGCTCAATGAATTAGTGGAAAACAGGGGGGGGGGGTAAGAACAATTCTTCTGCGAGTCAGTGACAGGTGAGCAAGGGTCAAACACACCCAATGTATGAAAGAAGAGTAGATAATTTACCCATTCCGTGAAGTAGAAAAAAACGATGGCAAGCATATCTCAATTAGGTGTGTAATTGCAATCAAATAGATAAAAATATGCAGATTCAATGAGACAAACTAATAACTCATGACATACAATACATACTTCATCTTAATTAGTGAATTAAGAGCTAGGTATCGTCTATGTTAAGGGGTATGAATACTGCTACCGTACCCCTTACGGGTCAAAAGTGACGACACTTTTTTTAAGCGAATAACGGGGGGCTAGTTGTTGTTGTTGTCGTTGGTGTTGCTCAATCCCAGCTCCTTCTACAGTGAAGGAGCCACGGCTGGCGAGCAGCCTAAAGCCCGGGAACCCACCGACATGTGCATGTCAAGAATGTTTCGACAGGTGCAGGCTCTAATCGCGAACCGACGTGACATTATGGTCGAGCGTGACGGGGGTGACGGCTGCGGATGACGTCATGACGTGCTCGACTATACCCGGTGAACCATGGCATCGTAAAACCAGAAATCGTAAGGGACGTTTCCCAGTCTATGATGGTATATCAGGAATGACGTGTGGTACTTGCACTTCAGCTGTGACAGGTGGACCCTGTCACACCTGGGCAACCCCAACTGCACTTTCACCTCAGGTGGGTGACTCTGTAAGACAGTGTTAACCCTATGATCATCCAGTGCAAGAGCTGTGAAATGTGTATAGGTTTCTGTATAGATGTGTTATTTCTTGGACAAGGAATGGACGTGTTAAGAGAGCCGAAGTATGCTGCAGGTGTGCAACGTAGGTGTCGGTTGGTTTGACGTGAGTTCAGTAGGTTGTGGCGGGTATGTACCGGGTCTACAATCTTGTTAAAGAATTGAGTCCCTCTCACATCAAGCTGATGTTTGAGAGGGAGGACTTTGGTGTTTTCATGCAAGTGGGGAATAGGTGTGGACTGTGTAAAACACGTTGCAATGCGTAAAGCCATGTTCTGTATTCTTTGTAGGGAATTACTGCGTGTGGATGCGAAATCGGACGACCAGGCGGTGTTTGAGTAGGAGACGATGAGCTTTATGGGTTGTTCGTATAGTGTTGTAATTGATTCCCCGGAGTGACCGTAGGTGGTTGTGGTGAGCACTCGGGACACGTTCAGTCTAGGTCTAGCTTTAGTGTCGATGTTGTTTGAGTGAGGCTTGAACGCCGTCCATGCGTCATAAGTTACTCCAATGATATTTCTGATGGGATTTTGTTGTATTTAAGAGTTGTTGCGCGTGACATGAGAGTGAATGTGGTATTCACTTTGAGTGATGACTTTCTTTTGGACACATTTATTCCGTTGTCTAGCAGCCGGACTGGAAGAGATGTCAGGTACTGCTGGAGGTGTGCAGCTGCGGTCTTGTGTTTGTGCTGTGTGATTATTGTGAGGCAGCCATAGTCTTGTTTTTCTGCTGCTGGGTGATTACTGAGGTAATTTGCGTATGAGCTGATGTAGGTGTTAAGTTCTGTTGGAATGGCAGGTCGTGCATGAACGTATTGGAAAGGAAG
Organism: Gammarus roeselii; assembly: GCA_016164225.1. Classification (NCBI taxonomy): domain Eukaryota; kingdom Metazoa; phylum Arthropoda; class Malacostraca; order Amphipoda; family Gammaridae; genus Gammarus; species Gammarus roeselii. The sequence goes on from SDVV010006970.1 coordinate 11,037, forward strand.
GGAGATAGGACCGAGCCATGTGGGACACCATTGGAGAAGTGGAGGGTTCGAAATGGCTTGTTATTGTGCACACTGTGTGAAAAACGGTCAGAGAGGAAATTTGCAAGCCCCTTCTTATAGTCTGGATGGATGCGGAGTATTTTGTTCATGAGGATGTGTCTTGGGACTGTATGGAAGGCCTTACTAATATTAATAGCACATACCAGAATGCGTTGAGCAGTATTTTTTTGTTCAGGCTTTCATGGATGGCCTGAGTGAGATTGGTTGTTGACTGTTAAATCCTGAAATCATGTTGCATAAAGGAGAGTGGGACACCGGTATTTTTTTTTGTCAAAAACCAGTCTCTTCCAAATTTTTTGAGAGATTCTGAAGGAGAGCAATAGGTCAGTATGAGGCTGGATCTGTGGGGGCTTTGATGGACTTCAGGATGAGCATCTTTTTCGCTTGTTCCAAGTGTTGGGTATTGTATTGTGTAGAATGGAGAGGTTAAAGAGGTACGTGTGAGTCGTGATGGCGAGTGGACCTAGATATTCAAGGAGAATGTATGATATACCATTGGGTCCCGTTGATGATGAGTTTTTGGTCTGGCTGATAGCGGCTATGGTCATCGCTAGCGTAAAGGGAGAGTTGATGTTTGTGGGTCAATCTGTAAGTTGTGTAACTGTTTGAGTATTCTCCTGTTGTTTGGATAGTGTGGTAGGTAGCAAGTGTTTGCATAGTGTAGGTTGAATACATCCGTTTGATGTTGGTCGGATGGTATGGTGTTGGTGTAGGGTAGTAGGATTGCTCAGTGTGTCTATGTGGTTTGTGTTTTAGTTGTTGAGGCTCCTGATGAATTTCCATAGTCAAGACAGAGAGGTTCGGAAGCTGGTGTTCGCCAGCACATGCAGCCATAAGTTCATCTGTTCTATTTCCAAATTAAGAAGTTGAATCAGGATGGTTCGGTCGTTGGGAGGGTAAATTACGAAGGTGGTTTCCATGTCGAATTGTGAGCTTGAAGTGGGCCGAGAAAGTTGGATTGAAGCCCCGCATGAACCAGACGGCTTATGTGTTGTCAGTCCACGTGGTAAAGTACTGTGGTGAAGTGATTCGTGACGGAGTGATGTCAACGTCTTGTAGAGAAGTTTTTATTGATATTGTGTATTCGTCGTAGTCTGTTATCTTGTAGTTATGGAAAATAAGAGGGAGCTCATTGAGGATTGGAGATCGAAATTGGTAATCAAGGACTATTGGGAGGTAGTCAGACGACATGTCTTCGTGTACCACCCATTGGCTATTTAGAGCGAGGTTGGATAAGCAGAAGTAGGCGTCTGTGAAGGTCTGTTGAGTGCTCGGGATGAAAGGTTTGCGAGTAGGTGTCTGTGTTATTCAGTATGATTTGTGTGTTTAGATGATCAATGAGAACTCTGCCCCTCTGGTCAGTGCTCTGAGAGGTGAGCCAGGAGAGGTCGTGCGAAGTCACCCAGGGCAAAAGTGTTAGTGGTGGTGTTGAGGCAGTCTAAACAGGGTGTATACAGCGGTGGACATGAGCAAGATGGAGGGATGTATATGTTGAATAAAATTGTATAGTTTCTTGTGAATTTGTATGAGTAGGGATTGCAATTCTAAAGTTTTGTCAAGTGGAAGCTATGCGAGAGTGAAGGCAGATGCGTTTGTGAAGTGAAGATTGTATGTACAAGATGAATGAGTCGTCACCGCTGTCGTTGTTTAGACTGTCATGACAGTGTTGTGTATATCGGAAACTGGTGTTATGGATTTTTGTTTGAGTTTTGTTTCCTGGAGATGGACAATGTGAATGGGATGTTTGAGGAGGAAGTGGGTTTTTAGTTCAACTTGTTTTTAAACAAGATCGCTTTTGTTCATATGTAAAATGTTCAAGTGTCCGACATGGATTTCAGATGATTGTGGTGGTCCAGGAAGTGACGGTGGGGTTGGTGGGTTTGAAGGTAGAAGTGGCGGCGGGGTGGGTGTAGAACGTGAAGCCTGTGGCGACATGGCTTGCGTCCTGTTTCGAGGAGTTCACCGGTGAGTCCACCGAAGGCACTGGGAAGGAGCCACCCAGGAGTGGAGGAAAGTCAGGTGCAGCCGTGTTGGTGTGGGGAGAGTGTTATTGTTAAAGTTTGTACTAATGTTGTAGGTTGGGTGTCAGTTAATGCACTGCCACCTTTTTGTGGTATGTTGGTATTGTTTTGGACACCAGATCATTGTTTGTTAAAGTTTGTCCATGTCCCACATCTACAATGAATCGCTCTAACACGGTGCGTGTAAGGGCGATCGCAGGTGGGTCATGGGTATGCGTGGGTACCAGGGTTGGATTCCATGTCCCCGGCTCTTGGGAGGAGAAGGTACCCGGTGTTGTTGACTTCCCCTGGAGGAAAATGATACACGTGTGTTGTGGCTGCGGTGTCTGGTGTTTTATCAGTGGATGAGAGGCCCGGGCAGCACATGAGCCGCGTCCACGACGACGCTATCGATGACAACGTGAACAGGAGAGGGTCGAGCGACTTTCTCCTGGGTTCCCAAGGCTCGTTCCGATCCATACCAATCTGGTTCAGGGGCTAGGAGGAATGAAGCAAAAAGGAGAAAGGCGAGATTTTAGTGAGGAGGAAGTTTGACGTGCTGACAACGATTGGGATTATTAGATTAGAATTTCAAGGCTTTCTAGTGCACTGGAGTCAATGTCCTTCTGGCACCGACCAAGGCAGGGGTGAAAGTGAGTTTGGTGTGGGTGCTAAGTGGAAGGAAGTCGGGCGGAGAGGAAGGTTGGGCACAATATGCGGGGTAGTTATCGAGTGATCGGTTGGCTATTAGCGTTACCGAGTGGAAATAGGTATACTCTAGAATGGTGTGGGTGAAAGTTAAAAGTTAGGTATAGGAAGATGGGTGTATGTGAGTGTTTACGAACCGAGTACCGGGAGGAGTAAAGAGAAGGAGAGGGTGCGTTCTTGAATTAGTCTGATTGAGTGTTTCAAAAGTTTTGGAGGCCAAGACAACGCCGTGGTACTGACGGACTCGTACGCCAGTGTTGGAGATGAAGCAGTGAAGAATGTTGTAGGGAGGTAAGGCGTTCCAGGTTAAAATTACAAATGAGATCACCTGATGGGTTTGTTCATGGAGCAAGAGCTGGTTGTCGTTGATCAACCCTAGCTCCTCCTTCGGTAGAGGAGCCACAGCCGGCGCTCAGCTCGAAGTGCTTGTAGCTACCCACAGACACGTGCATAATGGCTATGTTCTAACAGGCGCAGGCCCCTATATTAGACCCGCGTCCTTGAGGAAGTTGATGCTTTCTCGCAAACGTTTTCGCAGATCGCGCACCGACGTGATACTATGGTTGAGCCTGCTGGGTGCAATGACTGGCCACGACGTCATGACGTGCTTGGGAGCTGGTAATGGGAAACGGCTTGTTCAAGGAGAGAGACCATGGATATGCAATGGGCCTACGTTAGGGTCGACAGGGATGGGCTGTGGAGGGTGCTACGTTTGTTTGAAGCTAGTGAAAATTTGTTAAAAGTGGTTCGGAGATTCACTGTTGGCAACAGAGCATGAATCAGAGTGGGGAGCAAGATAAATGATTGGTTCACAGTGAGAGTCAGACTGAGACAAGGTTGTGTTATGTCTCCCTGACTCTTCACTCTCTAAATGGATGGAATGGTTAGTGATACGAACGCAAGTGTAATGAATCGAGGTTTAGAGTTGTTGGGAGCAGATGGGCGGAGTTGGCAGTTAAGTCAGTTACTGTTTGAGGATGATACGGCACCGGTGGCAGATTCAGAGACAAAATTGTGTAGGCTAGTGTGGGAGTTTGGTAGAGTTGTAAGAGGAGGGAGCTGTGAGTTAACGTGGGCAAAAGTAAAGTGATGAGATGCAAGAGAAATGACGATGCAAGCGGAATCAGTGTCTGCCTAAATGGAGATGGAGAGTTATTGGAGGTAGTACAGTGTTTCAAATACCTGGCTCAGTTGTGGAGAAGACTGAAATAGTGGAAAACGAGGTGAAATATTAAGTGAAAAAAGGGTGTAAAGCATTGGGTGCACTGAAATGTGTAACCAGCTGTAGGATGTTGGGTATGGAAGCTATGAGAGGTTTTATGAGACTGTAGTTATCCCAACTGCATTTTACCAGGCTACGGCGTGGGCGCGAGAGCAGAAGAGATTAGGTTGAAAGTTTTTGAGAGTGAATTTTTCAGAGGCATGGCCGGGGCGAAGCTGAAGTATGGGATCAATAATAATGTTGTTCAAATTTGAACGGGGATGGTGAGGATAATTTAAGAACCGAGTATATTCAGGGGTTTTGATGTGGTTCAGACACGTGGTGAGGATTGATGATGGGAGATGAGTGGATGTAGGCTTTGCAACCAAGTTTGATTGAGTGGATGGATGACATCAAGCAGGCTCAAAGAGGAGCCTGACCCGAAATGTGCATTGCTGGACTTACGCGCTTTTGGGCTAGATTTTGATATGATGTATGAGCGGAGTGAGAGATGCACCTTGCCCTCGCCACCTTTACCCTCCCTCTCATTCCTGGAGATTGATCATCACTGTGCTATCTGGTTCCATCAAAGCAGACAAAAAAAAATTAAGTGACGTAATATGTTTGAATTGTACCCTGCTTTTGAGTTTGATGATTTTAGTTTATTTTTTTTCAAGTGGCCCATTATGTTCTTTATTGTTTTAGTACAGTTGTAGCTAATTTGGGTATCTTAAGCTTGATATTTTTTCTATGTAGCTATAATTGTTCAAGTACAAAGGATGCAGCACAGCCCCTGTGTTTCCCTTGTCACTACCAGCTTTCAAATCCGTTTAAGATGCGTTGGTTGGTCACATAAACAGTGGCACTGTTCAGGATGGTAGGATCAGCTGGCACGTCATATCCTTTTTTGATAGCCTACCCCCGATAAGCCAGTGGTCAGGGTAGGTGTAAATACAAGTGGGAAGGAGCTCATCTAGTAGTCACACCACGTAAATTGCACACCAGAACTATTGCAACAGTTTGGAACTGCATGAGAGTTGTCATTAAAAATGTCACTCTTCAACAATAGTTACAAAACATAAAGAAACACTTTGATGAAAAGTTTGTCCTTGAACAATTATAGCTACATAGAAAAAATATCAAGCTTAAGATACCCAAATTAGCTACAACTGTACTAAAACAATAAAGAACATAATGGGCCACTTGAAAAAAAATAAACTAAAATCATCAAACTCAAAAGCAGGGTACAATTCAAACATTCACATACTTCTTAACAACAACTTTGGCAAGCATGACACTGAAATATTCAACACTGGTGATGGAACGTATTTGGTAACAACCAAAAGGCAAGTTCAAGAAATACCCAAAAATTATGTTCCTGTAATAAATGCAGATGATGGCAGTTCTGATATAGTAGGTTAGCATGGACACGTAAAACATCTTGGTAAATCAGTTCAGACGCGAAGCAAAACTTGAATGGGAAACAGAGGGTAGGAGTATGGATAAATATTATCATGACAATGCAGGATGTCAGAAAGCAACATGGACATGTCTGATGACAAAGGTTGATATTTTTGTAAGTAGCTACCAGCAATTCATGGTCACACTGCATCATAGTAAGATGTAAAGACAGGGCTAAATTTAGGTAAGTGTGTGAGTGCACGAAAAGAGTGTGAGGAGCGTCTAGGCGTGAGCCGTTTAGGGAGTTCTGCCTTGCATTTGTATCTGTATCAGGTAAGATCTGAGCAGCACCAGCCTTACAACATACTTTCAAGTCTCCTCCATTTGCATAACAATGGAATACCCACCCAATTCCAACAAACATCCCTGTAAAGGATAATAATAATGCAATAAATAAAAGCCAAGTGCAAACCACTAAGCTCAAAGCCCAGTAATCTCCATAAGAAATTATGATCATCGCACGCCTCAGCCCTGTTGAGTGCAGTTGGGACTGCTTCTGTCTCAACTTCAAGATCAAATCTCACAGGGTGGACAAACACGAAGCCTTTGTCATTGAAGGTTGAGCCCTGAGTTCTCAAATATCACTACTGTAGATGAAATCATTTCCCAATTGTCACAGCTATGTTTTGGAGGCATTATCTGAACATGATACAGAATGGAAGAAAATGGACTGTATCTGCAACATCATTTGCATACTGAAACATCACTTTTATCTCGTTTTGCACAATTTTTGATCTTTGCAGGAGCCGCCAACAAAATTTAACGTCAATTTACATTACACATTTTACAGATTGCAACATAAAAAAAACATTTGCGATTGCATATGGCACAAGATCATTTGAAATGAAACAGGATTTCATCAAGGCCCAGATGGTTTTACCACATCAATGCTAGTAAAAGTAGGTAGCTAACAACTAAGCTAGTAAGCTTGTCAAGTTTTTGCAGTGGAGCTTTTGCAGTGGAGCATTTGCTACATCAGCAGGGGGAGAAGAAGATCCTAGTACTACAACTCTTAAACTTTTAATAGTTGTTGGTGCAACAACAGAGTATTTAAATGAACTTGAAAGGGTCAATTGTATTCATGTTAAGAAAATCTATAAATGACTTTTAATTTTGAGGAAAGAATACTGAATACAGTTCATGTCACAGGACAAGGAGAGTGCCTTCTGAAGACACAAACCTCTTAACAGTATATGAAATAAATTTGTTATCAGTCAAAAAAGACAGATTTTAATTATCAGAAATTAGATTGCACCCACTTGCAAGCGGATCAAGGAATTTAGGCACTGATATTGGACTAAGGATGAATCAAGTAACTTTGGGACTGAAGCGATGCAGAAGAAAAATACTATGTACTGGCAGCTGGGATTGCAAAAGGACGAAAAATTTAAGAGGAATGACATGGAACTGAATTATGGTACATGCAAGACACCGTATGGGATGGAACATTGCTAGTAAATATCAAATTAAACATATCTTTAAATTTGCATGACAAAATGCTGAACATATTGAAGGTCAATGCTATTAAAAACTGCCAACCCTAAGGATTTGCATAAAAATAATTTGCGGCATCTTAGCATCTTAAGGATTAAAGAACAGAGATAAGAAATAT